>WOVY01004443.1:0-62451 GCA_013436015.1 Rhipicephalus annulatus
CCCGATGCCGGCCCACTCTACAAATGCTAATGAAGGCCTGTACTTTTACCGATGCAGTTGCTGACATACATCTAGCATAGGACCATTCTCGGATGAGGTTGTTGCCAATGAAATGCAATTATTCCGCCAATATTCACTTTATGACAAATATTTGATACCATTATTTGCCATTAGTCTACCGTTATAATATGGCTTTTTATTACTGGCATTCCTAGCCGGTTAGATTTTACATTACGCACCCAGCCAGAACTTCTCTTAGCAGCTTAGAGCAGCCCCGTACGAGCTTCGCTGGTGTACTTCAAGGTGACTGACCACGGGATGACTTAGTGTAGAAAACACTACACGAATCCGCTGAAATCGTCCAGGTATGCCTTTTTTTTTTCTCCATTGCCTATTACCCTTCCCACAATTGAAGGGCATTAGACTGCGCAAGTCTATTTAGTGTCTAGTTATCTCCACGAAATACTTCCCAGTCTTGCGAGAAATTGTAACCTAGGCTGTTTTATCAAGGACTTAGTAAAAAACATTATCTAAAATAACAACTTGGTGCAAATATTCCGCGCACAAGCGATATCTAAAGAAGAATACAAGAGCACACTTTTATAATTTTATTTTTAAATATACAAGGTCAAACCATTTATTTTTCAGTTCAGTTTTTCAAGTTACTGCTGTGAAGTAATACAGCCAAATCTAGGAGGCGAGCTCAGCAAGGCTCTGGGTGCATATGGCTGGCCAGGGCATAATTTAGAGGCTTCAGCAGGAGATGAGGCAATGACGATGGGCTACCCAAGGTCCTGAAAGCAGCGATTTGCAGGAAACTAACCTTCGCAGGCTCCCGCAGATGTTGCTCTGAGGAGAGCAGAAATCGGGCTGCAAAAATATGAATACATCTATGAAGTGACTTTTCAAACCTCCACTGAGGCCATCAAACTTCAACAGCCACGTCTTCATGAAACTCTGAGCTTTTTCAGGCACCTGCATACGTGAATCGAAAGAAACACCTCCAAATAAGTTCTAAGCACTGCAGTATAACATACATGCAAGCTAAAACAATGAAAAACAATGACAGCAGTCCTTATGTGGTACTATTAACATCAAATGCCATATGTACATTATGAACAGAAACTAACAAATACTTCAGCAGTCCTTGTGCAAAGAAAATCTGCTACAGACCACAATATTTAGGCATAGGTTTTAATGAAAGTTCATTAAAACACGCTTGTTGGACTAATTTACAAATAAACACAAAGCCTTTCATGATTTCGAAACATGAATTACAGTTGCAAGCCAGGTGATCTAGTCTGCAGCTATTGCCTGTGGCTGTATGAATTTATAACAGGACAACAAGACACACGATCACACAAACTGTCAACTCTAGATTATTCTTGAGCACACGTCAACTAATACTACACAAGAGGATGACTGACCATAGATAGACAACACAAGATAAAAGAATCTATGCAAACTCATAGTCAGCATTGACACTTCTGGATTATTGCAAGGCTCCTGAATTAATTTTAAAATGATATCTTTAATTGTTATGAAATATGTGCTGATGTGGTTTCCTATGTTGGTCTTTCCGCATTAAATAAACCTCCGAAATTTCATGTGCTCTTTGGGACTTGCATCGATCTCAAGTATTGGTTCCATAGGAGACCAGGACTTGATAGGTGGCTCGCCAAAAACAGCACTTTGTAGAGAGTCGCGACACAACTCAACGTCTCGCGCCCAGGCGACCGTTTGCAGGGAGACAACGCAAGTGCGCCGTTGTCAAGGTTCATTGTGGAATGAACAGCTCTAAAAGCCATTGCGCCAGTAATACTGCACTGTGGTTCAAAAAAAATTTGTCCGATAACTGACTTGAGTGAGTTGGTACATAATTAGATAGGCTTCAGCGCAATTTAGACGAAGACAAATGGAGACACACAGAAGACAGACCAGCGCTGAATTAGAACTGAGTTTATTTGCACTTAAACAAGCCTTTTCATGTGCCAAAACCTGCCTGTATTAACTATAAACTGAAGATCTAGAAAAAAATGTTATGAACGGTTCCCAAGATTTATAAGCAAAAATAAAATGCAAATGCCTAGAGTGAAATCAAATATCAAAAATAATGCACACCTATATCACACAAGGCAAACTGAACGTCGAAATCCAGACGCCACAAGATTGATACTATAAAAACGGCACCTTCAAAATAAAAGCTGTCGAAGAGCAGGCAGGAAATATTTAACTTGTTGTGCTGATAAGTAAAGCGAGTGTATATAAAAAGATAAAAAGACGGAAAGCACGTGGGGATGAAAGAACAATACATAACAACCTAGCAAACAGAAGTCAGCGTCACTTACTAAAAACAACTCTTTCTTGCGCTCCCAGCTGACTCGTGCTATACAAACCAAAACGATGCAGAAGCAATACAAAAGACGCACAACAATTGGCAAAAGCAAATTAAAGCGGTCCGTACCAGGGTATAAACCCGGTCTGTGAATACAAACTAATTTGTGTCAAGCAGAACGAGCGTCAGGTAGAATAGAAGACCAAAAATACAGAATACCTAGCAAGAGCAAGACAACACTTCAAATGAAACCATCTAAAACATCAACCTCAGCGTCCATTAGGGTGACAAAAGGCATGCTTAAACATTGATCACCAGCTTTTTTAAGGAAAAAACGCTTCAACAATTTCGCGTTTAGTCCTATCTTTCACTCTTTTTAAAAATTTGGTGCCATTGAAATTTGGTGTGAAGCCAGAATGCTTACAGTGCTCGGCTAGGTGGCTACCAGCTTTATTGCGTGCATTCAGGTTTTGCTTGCACGTTCAATAAAACATCTGTCTGTCTGCCCTATGCAACAGCTTAGGGGAATGTCATACACTACGTTCGATACACACTCAGTGTGCCTGTTTTTGTGCCGAGTCGAGCATTGGGTTAACGCTTGCCGATTCGTCATGCTGCAAAATTTTGACAACTTACATGGGGCTGAGAAGACAATGTGAACATCGTGTTTCGACGCTACCTTCCTAATGTTGTGCGAAATTTTGTGCATGTAAAGAATCACTTCTTCCTTCCTCTTTTGATTTTCTCATTCGTTTTCTCTTTCACACCGCTTAGACTTTTGAAGCAAAGACTCGGAAACCTCAGACACTAGAGATGATTGGTACCTTGTGACGACTTCCTTGTAATTCTAAAAGGTGTATGCAGCGAAGGAATCGAAGGTGCTACGAAGCGCATAGTTGATGTTTTCAACAAATATGGCACAGGTCTTCATTTTACGTGAGAACTGCCCGAACAGAACAGGCTACAATTTCTGTACTTGAGGCTGCAGTTAAGGGGAAATCTGCTGGAACTTCAGTCTCAGGTCAAAAAAAGGCCTACTTTCCTTTGAAAGCACTCGTTCAAAACTCGTCAAAAGAGGAATAGTAATGAATTTTCTTTAATCTGCCCTAAAAAATCCTGTGAACATTGCATGAATGAAGGTTTCAAAGATCAGGTTACATATTTGAGCAGTGCAGGGTACCGATCGTTTCTGGTCTGTGAGGTTTCCGAGTCGTTTAAGCAGTCTAAGCCATCTGAAAGAGAAAACGAATAAGAAAATCAAAAGAGGAACATACAAGTGATTTCATATATGCACAAAGTTTCGCACAACATTAAGAAGGTAGCGTCGTAGCACGATGTTCAGCTTGTCTTCTCAGCCCCTGGTAAGTTGTCGAAATTGGGCAGCATGAATAACCGGCAAGCGTTGCCCCAATGATCGACTCGGCACAAAAACAGATTCACTGGGTGTGTGTCGAATGTGGTGTATTACAAACCCTAAGCTGTGATTGCTGTTGCATAAAGCAGACAGGTAGAGGTGTTAATGAACGTGCAAAGAAGCACAACATGAGTGTACGCTTAAAGCTGGTAGCCACCTATCCGAGCACTGTTAGTGTTGTGGCTGTAGACCAAATTTCAATGGCCCAAAGTTTTTAAATAGAGTGAGGGATAGGACTGAACGCAAAATTGTTGAAGCGCATTTTACTTGAAAATGCTGGCGATCTGTGTGTAAGCATGCCTTCTGTCGCCCTAACGGACGCTGAGGTTGACTTTTTAGATGGTTTTATTCGAAGTGTCGTCTCGCTCTTGCAAGGTATTTCGTGTTTTGGTCTTTTATTCAACCTAACGCTCAATTTGCTTGACAAAAATTAGTTTGTATTCACGGAGCTTGTTTCAACACTCCAGTACGGGTGTTGATTTTACTTTATTTCGTTTTTGTGCGTCTTTTATTGCTTCTGCATGCTTTTGGTTTGTATAGCGCGGGTCAGCCGGGAGCGCAAGAAAGGGTTCTTTTTAGTAAGTGACTCCGACTTCTGTTCTCTAGGTTGTAATGTATTGTTGTTTCATGCCCACGTGTTTTTCGTGTTTTTATCTTCTTTAAGACACTCACGTTAATTATCACCAGCACAAGTTAAACATTTCACGCCCTGCTTTTCGACATCTTTTATTTTGAAGGTGCCAATTCTATAGTATAAATCATGTGCCGTCTTGATTTCGAAGTTCAGTTTGTCTTGTGTGACATAGCTGTGCAATAACTTTGATATTTGATTCCATTGAAAGCATGTGCATTTTATTTTTGCTTGTACATCTTGGGTACCGTTTATTCCGTTTTTTATCTTGCCCTTATGAGTATAGGTAATACAGGCAGGATTTGGCGTATAAAAAGGCTTGTTCAAATGCAAATAAACTCAGTTGTAAGTCAGCGCTCGTCTGTGTTCTGTGTGTCGCCATTTGTCTTCGTCTGAATTGCGCTTAAGCCTATCCGATTTTGTTCGAAGGCTACATTCGCATAAATGGCACTTGAAAACGGAGGGAAGCTCTGCGAAGCGGACTGCATTCTATGCATGTAGTATCGAAGAGACAGTGTTGTGCAGTGATGGCGACTCCCTTGTCATCATTTTATGCTTGGGATTTGGGGCTATGTTAGCACCGGCTTTATGATTGTCTGGCGACGATACCACACTGCGCACTACTCTAGTAAAAAAAAAACTACAGAAAGTTGCAGCTGCAGCATCCCCCTCCCCTTTTTTTTCTGGCGGCATATGTACGCCCGTGAGTCGGTATGTATGTACGTGGACGTTGATAAGGCGAACCATTGTGACAGCATAGCACGGGTGGTGTCACGCTCCTATGCTTGGAGCGCGACACCACCCGTGCTATGGCTGCATTGGATGGGGACGAAATAAAAATAAACATTCCTGAACCAAGAGATCTGTGCGCATTGAAGAAACCCTAACGGTTACAATCTTGATATGTACAATATGGCATACCTCATAATAATATCTTGTCGGCACATTAAAGGCTAACAGTTATCGATGTTGAACAGACTATCTTGTCGGCACATTAAAGCCTAACAGTTATCCATGTTGAACAGACATGCTCAATTTACGCCGACACTGGCAATTAGAAAAACTGAAACTGTGGTTTAGGTGAACTAAACAACAAGGAAACATCGAAAACGTCTCTAGAAACGCACAAATTTTGATGTTACTTAGCCACGGCAGCCAGTCAGAAAAACGCTTACCGCATCGGCTGGCTTCCATAGAGCTAAGCTTTCAGTAGGGCGCTGCTTAGTTCGTAACAAGACCCATGTCGTTTGCACAAATTAAGATAAACAGAGGCACTTAGGCATCGAGTGTTCACCGCAAGAGTATCTTTTATAACAGCTCAGAGGCGTATGAACGTGGCCCCGCACAAGTGTGGTGCGCAAGACAGCTTTCCTTAACACGCAACTCTCTTCAAAAAAAAACTACCTTCCATCGTTTCGTTCACTACACGCGGTGGCATTCAGATAGAGTTTGGTGGTGATGGTCAAATGAATGGACGCATGGAAACTTTATTAGTCTTGAAGTTCACCTCTAATTGCTCAGTGGGCCTGTTAAAAATTTTGCAATGCCGTATGTTGCATAATATGCTCGTTTCATTTCTGGCAAAACAGGGCTTAAACTTGATTGTTATGCCCTGGTTTCCACTGGTGGCTGTCTTCACTATCAAATAAATATAGCAGACACGTGTCCATTCTGTTTAGAAACGAGCCTGACAGCACTAGAAAGGAGAGCGGGAGCAGACATTTCGCTCGGCTGGCCGCTTGGATGCAATGCTGCCTCTTCTTTCAACGTCCTCCCTTTCATCTATACGTCCTTGTCACGGGTCCTGTTAATTAGGGAGGCGATCGCCGGGCTAATTCTGAGGGGCGAAGTATCGGTGCCCAAAACTGCTCCACGAAAGCGCGGACAATTTAGAAGTGGTCCTATTTGGCGCACCAACGGACGCCAGCTGAGGTCCAAAGAACGAGTCAGAGCCGAGAGTTGATAAACAAAACTAAATATACTCTCAAATATGACAGATAAAACAATACACAAATGTGCACACTCGACAATAGTTGAATACCATTTGTCACCAATCAAACAACGTACTACACAGTACAATCAGCTACACTCGAAACAACGGACACAAACAATAATACGTGCTACAATGCAATCACATTCATCGGACAAACAAGACACCTAAAGACAAAAGAGTTCGAAAACTTGTTCTGTCCAAAGTTCTTGGAACAAAGTCTGAATGATACTCTTCCAAGAATCCCTCACTCAAAGTTGTTGTCGCTGTTGTCGTCCCGCGCTGTTGTCTCCCGCTGCCCCAGAAGCGCTGTTATCGTCCCGCTGCCCCAGAAGTTTCTGCTAGGAAACCTCGCGTTTTCAATTGGCCGCTCTCAAACACCAACTTCTTCACCAATAACACGTCGGCTTCCCTCGCGCAGCTGCTGCAACGCGTTTTCACTCGCTGGCGGTAGACACACTCTTCTGCTTGTTGCACAAGTCCTCACCCCTGAGATGGAAACTCTTTTCATCACATGCTTTTTCACTGGAGACCGAAGCCTTCGTCGCCAAGGCGGAACACGCTACGCACCCTGGCGCAAACTTTCTTCTTTTCCTGTTTTCCTTCTTCGCTGCTCGCCTAAATACCTTTCGTGCTAGATTCCGGAAAATTCTCATCTTTTCGTCGGTGCGATGCACAGCCAAGGATGAGGAAAGAGCGAGACGTTCTGAGGGCCATCCGTGACGCGTGATTCAACTCTACATCACCACGTCCCCTTCCTTCCAGATCTAGGGACTGCTCGGCGACCGATGTGAGGAGGTTGGTTGGCGAAACTACGCTTCCAAAGGGGTGGAGAAGACGGCGCGCCCGGGAAGTCTTTGCATGCTTGTTTTCTTCTTTATCATTGACCTTGAGGTGCCTCTCTGGCGCTTGTTCGCCAGAATTCGGCAGCGCGCCCTTTTTTGAGTGCTCATTTGTGACAGTCCTACTTTTTTCATATTGTTGCACTTGGATTCACAGCAGTACCGCCAGTGCCCTTTGGCTTGTTACGGCGATGCGCCCACGCACCACCTCTACCAGCCGACACTCTCGTCTGCGGGAGCAGCTGAGAAGTGGGCGCTCTCACCACCAGGGTGGCCGTGAAAACTCCAGCGTTGGTTCCCTATACTAGCAACGTTTTGGATTCGATGGTGCAGATTCCAGAGAAAGAAAAAAAAACCTTAGAGAAAGATAACTTCAATATAGTAAACTTTGAACGTTCACTTTACCTGGGATGAGCGACAGCAGTCAAACCTGATAGGCACATCATCAGCACTATGGGGAGGACTCAAAATAACTGAAGATGGCCGGACTGTGAAGACGCAATTTTGCAGTCAAAAGAAATCATTTTGTACTCATCTGAATTCTGTAGGCCAGTAGGCAAGCGGGGTATATTTGAGGTAAATCATCTTGATGAAGGAGGTACATGTATGAATAAATTTTTGCACAATTTTGAGGTTGCTAAAGCAGATAACTGTTGTAGATAGCTCAAATAAACTTTTGTTGGTGTAGATTTGTGCTAGCATTTTGTTACCATACATATTCAGCCAAAAACAATGTTCTCACAAAGTTGCCCCATGTGATTGGGCAACAGCGTGACAGATTTTACCCTGAATGGAGCCATTTGAATTAAAATGCGGATAAGTAGAACACTCCGTCATGCGAGGCGTGGTTTTATAAACGTTGTGCCATTATTCATTTGCTTTTATATTGACAATTCTCTAGCAAGAGAAGGAAAACATGCAGAATCTGTCACAAAGTAGCCCCATTTCACAGTAGTACAGGTCTTCCACATCTAAGCTGAATTCATTGCAAAGTCTTCGGATCATCCTGCAGCCGAAATATCATGATAGCCCTTTGGATTGGGCACAAGAACGGGGTCAAACTAACGTTACGCCATGCTCCAAAAAGAACTCCTGGCCACTGTGTGGGAACAACTTTCGTTTTTTTAAACTGTCAGAATCCCTGACTTTCTCTGAACAAGCGGAACGGAAGACGTCACCTCCCGAGATGGGGGACCATCCATCCAACGAGACCAAGGGCCCCAGCCGTTCGCCTATTGATGGACCGAAGGTTGGTGACCGCATTGGCGCATCTGCTCCTAGAGATGATTCAACCGACAGCTCATCAATGGAAGAGAATGGAATCGGAACACTACTTCAGGACATTCAATGCCCGCCGGTTGAGAAGGAAGCTTTGCAGGACGTCACCAACAGCGGAGCCACAACCTGCGCTAGACAAAGGCAAGCGATGTTTAACCATCTCGTATGTACCCATCTCTACATCAGACAATCTGAACTCACTCAACAGGCAGTCATCGACTATTTATTTCGAGCAAATTGCATTCATTCAAGTGAATGAAATTCGCATAAATAGCAGGAAAACATATTGTCAGTTGATGTGACAAACAAAATCATTCTTGACAGACTGAAGGCCGTCACGCAGCTCGTAAGTATTTCAGTTCGCGCATTCCTCGCTCATAGGAAAGAAACAACGACTGGCATGATAAATGACGCCGACGCTGATGTCACAGACGCTGACCTACAGAATCTTGTGACGTCGACCATCATAATTGTGACCATACCCCGCTTAGGGCAGTCTCGCTGCATGAAACTAGTATTTGATTCTGAGACTCTGCCTCCTAGTGTGAGGTTGGATACGTGAGACATCCCGTGCGCTCTTACGTGCCACGGCTTTTGCAGTGTCACAAGTGCTGCAAGTTGGGGCACGTCAGCGCAGTGTGCAAAAGTGAGGACAACTTGCCAGCGGTGCGGTGGATCTCATACGGTGGAAAACTGCGATTCTGCTGCTCCACTGAAATGTCCGAATCGCTCTGGTGCACATGAAGCAACGTCGAAGGAGTTCCCGAAGATCAAAGAAGAAATTCGCGTCCTGCGGTAGATGGTCAGAGACAACTCGACACACAGAGAGGCTGTAACATCCATGCACCGACCCAGACGTTGTTCAAAACGTAGGCAACAGCGAAAGCATAGTGCACTTAGGAATGATACATCGCCATCAGCAACAGATGAACATACGCGTGCGCATTATCAGGCCGCTACACCAATGTTGTATGCACCACGTCCCAGGGACACAGAAAGTAAACCAACGCCCGCTGTTGCACGCCGATGCTTCAGATCTGAGCGGCCTTCACTACTGGCCGGAGCAATAAAAAGACCACATCATGGGCTGCAACTTCGAAGAGGGTGGAAAATATTAGGCAAGACACTGAGAAGAACCAAACTATGCTGAAGCATCTACTGAAATCTATTCGTGCCATTCTCAGCGAGCTACACACGCCAGGTGCAAAAACAGCAGTGCAGATCCTCAACGTGCTGGAACTGCTACTAATGGCCCTTCCATAAACAATATGGCCAATTTCTTCGATGAACGTGCGCGCACGTCTGCTATAATGCAGTGGAAAGCACGAGGTTTGCGAAGCCGATTGTCTTACTTTCGACAACGACAATACCAATTTCCGTTGGTTGTCATATGCGAGCCGAAAATGATGTCGTCGTTTCGGATTTTCGGATACGCCACTTTGTGGTCACGTGATGATCGAAATGCGAGCAAAGTAATTATATGTGTACATCGAGATTTACCGTACGTGAGGCATGCCGTGGCTCCTTATGCTTCTAACGACTATATTTTCCTATCTGTAAAGCACAAGCGACGTTCATTATGAATCATTGGTTGATACATTCCTTCTAGAAGCCACGTGGACAGTTCCCATCTCTTTTCTGTGCTCCAAGTTTGCCCTGGACCACATGTATCTGTTGGGGATTTCAATGCACATCCTCCCATATGGGGTTCTGCCTCAATGAACACCCGCGGTAGGGACATTGCTGATTTTGCGCTCAATCAGGGCCTGATGTCCATCAACAATAGCTCACCTACTTACCTCCTTGGCGCATCGTAGAGCAGCTGTCTGGACTTGTATTTCGTGAGCAAAATTCTTTTGCTTACCACCTGTTGGTTCGTAGACGTTGAAACACATGCAAGTGGTCCTTTTGACGCACAATTATGAATACCTTCCTGCAATCCGTCGCCTTGCAGAGAGGAAATGCAGGAGGACGAAATCCCCATCTGACCTATCTACAGCACGCCAAGCACAACGACATATATTGCGACACCTTGATAAGCTTGACAGGCATCGGTGGAAGGTATTTTGTGGCTCTCTTGAGCCCAAAATACCCCTGTCCCCGAATTTGGCAAATTACCCCGAAAATACCCCGAATTTGGCAAATTGTCCGAAGCCTTCAGACGCCTACGCAACAGTTGTTCCCTTTCCGAGCTTTGGCTTTAAAGCAAAGTTGATCTGAAGTAGAGGTTGCAGAAGATTATTGCCACTTACTCGTAGGTATGTCCTCATCACTGATATCACCTTCGTGTTTAGCCTCACCGCCACCCAGCGACAATCGCCTCGACTTACAATCCACTAAGCACCTACTCGAAGGTGAAATTTCTGCGTCCCGACGCTCGTCCGCACCAGGGCCTGACGGAATTACTTATTAGGCTCTATATCACCTCAGCCAGGAAGCAAGGCAGGCTCTCTTGTCGTTCTTGAACTCTACGTGGGAAACGGCGTTAGTCCCAGAGAGTTGGAAGTGCAGCCCCATAGTGGCCTTTCTGAATCCAGGCAAGTGTTCACACGAGTTGTCTTCTTATAGACTCATTGCCCTAGCCAGTTTCATCGGTAAGGTGATGGAACAAATGGTGCTGGCGAGATTGAAATGGCTGCTCGAGAATAATGTCGGCTTACCAGATTTTGTAAATGGCTGCCGTAGGGGTGGATCATCTATAGACGGCGTTGTAGACCTAGTTTCTTCTGTTGAAAAGGAAAGACAACGTCGGAGATTGGTAGGGGCCATTTTCTCAGATAGAAAGGGCGCGTACGATAGCGTCCATCATGAGGCCATTCCTGACGCACTTGAAGACATCGGCGTAGGTGGCCGCCTACACGCATGAATAGTGAGCTGTCTCAGAAGACGGACAATTTTTATGTCGACATTTGACGGCGACACCACCAGGCACCTCGTGAGCCACGGTGTTTCACAAGGCGCCGTCCTGAGCCCCATGCTTTTTAACATAGCACTCATTGGCTTTGAAGGTGAGCTTTCCGACGTTTTCAGAATCAGTGCGTATGTGGACGACATATCCATATGGGCATCTGGAGCAACGCGACCACAACTGTGAACAAGGCTACAGCAAGGCACATCAGTAACATCTAAGTATTTGTGTCGTCAGGGCCTGCAACTTTGAATAGCAAAATGTGCTGCATTGACATTTATAAAGAAATCAATGTAGCGGAACCCAATGTTCGCTGACGGAGCAGTGATTCCTGCGGTCAAGCACCAGCGCTATTTAGGGGTCATCATTGATCACAACCTCTCCTGTTCAAAGCTTGAGACTGTGTTGCGGAACAAAGTAAACAGTTTTGTGTATGTTCTTCGTGTTATAGTAGGACTGAGATGGGGCCCTTCAGAGAAAAGTCTTCTGCAGATATTCAAGGCATTATTTGTGGGCTATATACGGTACAGCGCACCTTTACTTTCCGGCATGCGGTTAACGTGCCTTCGTACTTTAAAGAGCTTCAGGCACGAGCACTGAGAATATGCCTTGGCCTCTCACGATGCACGTCAACCTCTGCCATTACGGAGGAGTCGCGCACCTACCCTATACATGTTTACACGTTCTGTGAGCCTCTTCGAGTGCACCTTCGTCTGCTGACCCGACAAGCACAGCACCCGTTGTCTTCGCTACAAGCGGACCGACCAGGATAAACCTATTCGCGATGCCTCGATACGCATAGACACATGATACCTTCAGGCTTTGCACCTGACGTAATCCCTGCAGTGCCTCCACGGACATTGACTAAACCGCTCGTGTGCCTTCACATAGAAGGAATTTCGTATAAGCCGCGTGTTTCTTATATTGCCCTCAAGCAACTCACCTTGGCACATTTGGATTACCGATACAGTGACTCTGTGCACACTTACACCGATGGATCTGTAACTTCGTCCGCCTCAGCTGCAGCCTTCATGATCCTTCAACTCGGTATTTCCCGACAGTACAAACTAGATCACAGGTCATCTTCGACAGCTGCAGAAGTTGTAGCTATAGAGGAAGCCATAAATTTTGTGAACGACCAAGCACCGCGTAAATGGACTGTTGTGTCCGATGCAGCATCAGCGCTTCAAGCTATCCATTCTTGCCCAAGAAGAGGCCACTTTTACGAGTTAGCGTTAGGAATCGTCCAAGCATTTGACCTAACACACAGGAGCGGTCACTTGATGATACTCCAATGGATTTCGGGACACTGCGGCCTGGTTGGAAACGAAACAGCCGATAGCGAATTAGGAGCGGCAATATACAACGCTCCTATGTACGTCAAAGTACCGTATTCACGAAGTGACGTCAACACATTGTTGAGATCGCTCATGCGCGAATACGCTGCCACTTACTGGACCTATCAGATCACCGGAAGAAGCGTTTGTGGGAAAGAGACCCCGGTATGACTTTTCGTCTTCCAGATTAAAATCAGCTGAAAACATGCTAATACACTGCACCGTATTTGCCTGGGCGTCGCCTTCCCTCGCGACTACACCCACCTAATCGGCCGTGCGGACAGCTCGAATTGTGAGCGCTGCCAAGTGCGCGAAACTTGCATATATGCAAGTTTCGTGCATTATATGTGGCGGAAGAAAAATGCTAACTGCAACGTTTGTAAGCATAGGACGAACGCCATTGAGTGAAAACCACATATTGTCACCAATGAACGACCAAAGAGTGTCAAAAAGAGTTACAAGGGCTGTTTTAGATTTTACAAAAAGCACTGGACTAAGTACTAGACTCTAGGGTACTGTGCTAAGTGGCTACTCTACATACGCACCACCTCTTTTTGTCCCCACGATCACCCTTCATCTTTCTTTCCTTCCCCCTTCCATTATTCCCTGTGTAGAGTGACAGGCTAGAGCGAACTATCTCAGGCCGACCTTTCTGCCTTCTAATAAATTCTCACACACACATGGCCACTGTTAAGTCACTAGAACACGATGTCAACAGCGAGGCCAAGTTCAATGAAGTGATAGGACTAAACTGTCAGTGAACATTTTCATAGAACCTCTGATGCTTGACTTGAAATGTACTTTTGAAAACATATACAATCAAATATAATGCTTCAAAGCAGTATTTGCAGTGCCTCGTGTTGCACCAGTAGTTGGCAATATTTCCTTTACGGTAAACCAAAGAGAACCAATGTCTCAGTTTAAACTGAAACACTGACAACCGAGACCTCTCACGTCATAACTTTACTATCAGCAGAGAAAATTAGGGTTGAAGTTCATTTTAAATGTTAAGATATTCAAAATTTGAAAATGTATTGTATTTTCGGAACATTGGCTTGATGAATATTTCTGAAACTTCGTATCTTACGTCCATTACACCGACAGATGATAGCATACTTGGCTTTAATGAATTAATAGATACGTAAGACCCAGTAAAGGCGCTTAAATTTCAAGATGTCGCGTGGTTTTGCGCGAAATCAAGGTGTCATCTACACCCAAAGTTTCCCTTCGCGTGTTTTCTCACTTACCAAGCGTCGAGTCCCGATACAAGTGGTATTTCCTGGATTGAGAAATTGTACTTGACTAATACGCGAAAAATGTTTTCGGCTTTAGTGTATTTGAACGGTGTTCCGAGATATTTTTGAGACATTGCAAAAGTGACATTGTTAGTTACTAAGGTAAGGAAGTAGCATTACTACTTACGACACAATAGTCAGCCAGCATGCATAAGGTAGTTACTTTGATTTTAAAGGTTTCGTTGTAGAGTAGTGGCAAGCAATGGAATGGACATTATCGTGACAAGTCAACAAGGTTCCTCCAAGTTTCAAGCGGAGTCTTCCATGCAGCCTGAATCACAGAAATCACTGTCATGGCCAATAAAGGCAATGTACTCATAGTTTGTATGTACCATGAGCAGATCTCTTATTTGCCACAACTACGTAGCGAATTGCCCAGTTTTCGCATCGTAACACTGCCTTGTCATGTCACAGAGAAGCCACCCACTTGATATCGAAGCCGGAAGCGTCTTTTAAAGGTCGAGGTATTAAAAATAAATGCGACGCTTTCCGAGGCAACACAGAACTCTGTTCTTGAAACCAATTCTCTTGTATAGGACAACAATCACTAAATATCTTAAGTTCGTCTCAGCACTCATTTAAGTGATGCCAACAAGATGAATCGGGAGAGTAATGTTAGATGGTTTGGAAGTATGTATTTCAGTAAATTCGCGATTACCTGATTAGTTGTGAAGTTACCAATTTTAACGAATGTATGGTAGATCATGGCCTGCTTATAGAGGCTCAATCGCTCCTTTCTTATATGGCCTAAGCAGCCGCTGTGCGTACAATATAGTTGTTTCTATACACTGACAGCACACTGCACATGAAGGCGTGGCGAGCCAACTCTTGAGGAGTGCCTACTCTTACCCTTAGTCAGCATTACATTGTTGTTCAAGTGAATGCCGAAACGCGCGCCAAGGTCAAGTATGACGTACACAAAGTAGCGACAGACAGGTCAGTCTCCCTCCAAATAAATAATGCCTCTGAACATCTCTTTCACGAACGTCGGCATGCAGTTGGGGTCAAGAAGTGGTGCAGAACGAAATTCAAAACGTTTATTCTTACTAATAACAATTGCTCTTTAGAAAATGGGGATTTTTATAGCTGGTACATTACCTCCACAGCAGTACACTGGCTGTCTTGGTCATGGTTCACTGTTACAAATTCATGCTGGTATATGAGAACTGTACCTAATAATCAAAAGAGTGAGCAAATGTCGGTGACATACGCTCTCCTGCTGACTTCGATTGATTGATTGATATGTGGGGTTTAACGTCCAAAAAGCACCATATGATTATTAGAGACGCGGTAGGAAAGGGGTCCGGAAATTTCGACCGCCTGGGGTTCTTTAACGTGCACCCAAATCTGAGCACCGGGCCACCAACATTTTCGCCTTCATCGGAAATGCATTCACCGCAGCCGGGATTCGAACGCGTGACCGCGTAAGCAGCCGAGTACCTTAGCCACTAGTCCACCGCAGCGGGGCTCTCCGGCTGACTTCTGCACCTGACTTCTGTACTTGATGTTCATCAATCAAATTACGCAACCACTAATCAAAGATCGACCAATGGATTTTCAATTTTGATCTTTTTATGTCTCGCGGCCTTCGGTTTGTTTCTTCTTTACCGAAATCATCAGTTCAACTTGTTTGGTAGAACATGAGCATGAACATACACAGGCCAGTGTTTCAGAAAGCTGTCACGCATTCAATATTACTCTTTTATTTAGTGCATGACGCAGTGTCATACCTCGACAAGTGATGAACGGAAAGTTGTTTGTACTCTTTTATTGAATTCAAAAGAGTAACAATGGTACTGCAGATCGCAGGGTATGCCCAAATGCAGAGAGATGCATTATACTTTGAATAAAGTGTGCCATATAGCACTGGGAAATGTTTCCGTCTCAGACCATCTTTTAGAAAAACGACCATCACAAAAGAGCTGGACGAAAGGGTGACGCACAAATGTCACGGCATGCAGGCCACGATGAACGTCCCACCAACGCTGGGCGCCCAGCTGGGGTGAGGGGAAAGAGGCTGGGCGATTCGCTTTTTCTTTGCGCGCTCACGCTTGTGGCTGAACGTTCTCCGTAAGTTGATTCCGGCGGCTGACGCTAGGTTGGCGCGACGGAGACGGCGGCTCTCCCCCTTTTTTACTTTCTTGTGCCTGCTCTTACCGTCAGTATGCGTGACTTTCATGCCGGGCGGACGTCACGGCAATTTTTTTTCTGCTGGGCTCCCTATACAGGATTTTAGTCAGTACGCAAGAGCGCGCCGCCTATGCGCAGTTCGTTATCCGGCACCTGAATTAGAGATTATATTCATTGTTACAAATCAAAAAGAATATTCCTAGACCAGCCTGGTTTTCTACAAAAAATTGTCGCCTTCCTCGTTGGCATATATGGTGGGTTGATCTTCTCGGCTGAACTTGGAGGACGTTTATTGTTTGAGCGGCAGAATCGGTGAGAGACAGCGAATGCATTGTGCCAAGTGGTTTGTGACACACAGATTTCCAATTATTCGCCTGCATCAGGATGCCCAACCACTCGTCAATGTAGGTTCGCCCGCCTGGTTCGTGCAAGGCAACGAGGTTCAACACCCTCTCATCCTGCAAAACGGCTCTGTAATAAAGAGAAGCGGGTGAAGTGGGCACCCATTGCGACTCTGTCATTTGGGCGTAAAAAATGCTTACATTCAGGGTGGGATTAGGTGTTTTTATTCTAAGGGCATTCGCACTGTAGATAACGACGTATATTTCACGAGTGAGCGGTAACTCGTCGACGAATCGTTCGGAAGTATCCGTTTTGATCTTCCATTATGTTAAAAATCGTCTGTTAGGTTTTCCGAATGCCTCTCTCTGGCTCGGCCTAATGTCCGTGACATACTTGGGCTTCCGGTAGACAACCCCTCCGCTCGGCACCACGTCACGCAACCAGTGATTAGGGTCTGGCGTCCAGCACAGCCGTAACATAAGAGAAAAAGTACAATGCGTGCCGTGAATCAAAGCTTGATACGCGCGCACGTGTCTGCAAATGTGTCATGCATGACAGTTCGATATTGTGATATCTCTGCTCAACAGAGTTTACTTCCGGTTAGTAGAATAGCATTCACAATAATGATTGTTGAATTTTAACGTCCATAAAATAGTGAGAGATGCCGTTAAGGAGGACTTCGGAAATTTCAAAATTTTAGTGTAATAATGTGCCCCTTATCTAAGCAAACGGCTGAAGCAATTTCATCTCCCTCCATATTCTCGCTTGAATTCAACCTCACCACTTATGGTACAGCAGCCGAGTGCCTTGAACACAAGACATTGAGGCGAATTATAATAGCATTTAACGGAAATCATGTTATTCCTGACATACATTGGTCACAAGTGTGCCACTTTGTTATAAAATATGACGCAACAGATGTTTGATCCGTCAAAGAAAGTTACTTACGCTGGTCGACTCTGGGCGCCAGCCCGTTAGTGTCCCGACATTCATACGTAAATGTCATGATTATTCGTGCTTTTGCGTCCAAACGAAAAACGCAGTATGTTTTTTGTCGGAGAAGAATGAACGATAGTGACGCACCAACGTAGTTTGCAGCCAACAGAATTCAACGCGCTGCAAAAGCTTTCGATTGCGATTTGGCGAGATGTATAATTAGTTGCATAGACGAGTATATTTGTTGTGTAGAACGGCTGCTCATATACTATCGCCAATAGTATGCAGAATGCGCCGATACTTGTCCGATCTCCCTAATAAAGCACTCAGTCAGTACTAAAAGGGAGAGACCACCTCGTAATTGCTGATGACAGAATGCGCCAATTCTTGTCCGATCTCCCTAATAAAGCACTCAGTCAATACTAAAATGGAGATACCACCTCGAAATTGCTGATGACAATCTTTTTGCCCTTTATGTCTTTTGTTTGGGGAGATAAAAGAAGAAAAAGATGGCCGTCGATTACTCTTGCGACATCATTGGTTTTACATTTTGTATCGTGCACATGAACGTATAGCAAATCAAAATCTTCATGCGTGCACACAGGACTTCAAATGTGGCACCGAGTGCGCACGCTAACATCTTTTCCTTTCTTATTGCCCCCACTCTATTTATTCTTTTTTAGTGAAAAGTGGAGAGAAAAGAAAGGAGGGTAATTTACCCTTTCCGCATCATTATTTCTAGTTCCATCATGTGAACATTTGCGTAGAGAAATGAAAGAAATTCGTGCTGTGAATCGAAACTCTGTGCATGCGCACTTGTGCAAGAATTTGGCCGTATTCGAAGTTCAATCCGCTATGTCGATGCTCGAGAGAGTTACCTGACGGTTAGTTGAATGGCATTAGAATTATTAAATTTTGGGTCTGACAACCATATGAATATATAAGATGCTGTAGAGAAGGGGAATTAACGTGCGCCTAGTTCTAAATTAGGTACACTGGTCTGAACAATTCTGGCCTCTATCTAATATGCGGTCGCTATTCGACCACGCGCCGTTTGCCTCAGCAGGCCAGTGCCACTTGACCACCGTAGCGAGTTACAATACCGTTGTTGGGCCTCCAGGTAGGACCTGCTTTATAACGGTCAATTTTGTGCACTCAGTTATGAAGCCTACGAATGAAAATGTTTGTAGGTTACGGAAAGTGTCTTACGCGCACGGCCGGTGACGGCAGCCCGTAAGCGGACACACGTAGACGTGGCCGCATTGGTGCTTGTGCGCCCCAGCGAAGAAACAGTGTACGTTTTCTGGCAGAGCACAACAGACGATAGTCACGCAACTATGCCATTTTTCACCAAGAGAATTTAACGCACTGCATAAACCACCAGTCTTAACCTGGGGAAATGGATCTATTAATCACATAGTCGGGTAAAAACGTTGTTGTTATATGATTCCTCCTAATTTTAGCCATACCAAGCTGAAAGCGCCGGCTCTCATCCGGATGGCGAACCTAAGTATAGCGTTAGGCTCGGTCTATACTTTGGGAGGGAGACCACCTGGAAGAACCGAGTGTTGAATGAAACATCCCTTTTTCTTTCCTTTTTTGCAGAGACAGAACAGAGGGAGAAGGAGGAGAATGCAAGGGATTAACTTTGGCCAAGAGAATTGGTTCATTGGTTCCTCGTTTTGCAACGCGGCCAAGTCCGTATATACATTTTTAGCCAGGTTACCGCCACATTGCCTAGCGGGTGGTGCCATCCCGTGTCTGGCGACCCACTCGAACGTGCGATGCTCCGCGTATCCATGAAAAGTAATTGTACGGTTGCAGTCGATTTTTGTGTTCAATCTGGCATGCTGAATTTCGTCTTGAATACTGCGTCTGTGAGACGTTCTGAAAGGTTTGCATCAGATCAGGATGAAATACAATATTATGTGATGACGGGAACGTGTCGCGTGTGGCTGGTGTAGTATGTTATCGGCACTCTTTCTGTTACAAAAAGCTTAATTATGTTAACAGCCGTTCACGCAGGCAAAGCAAGTGCTGGCACCCTTTAAACTTAGAATAATTTTTTGAACTGTAATAGTTAGGTTCGTTTTTCAGTGGGGATTGTTTGTGTTGTGCCAGCGATACCACCTGTACTTGCGGCCGTGCGTGAGCGAACAGTTGCGACGTTTTCGCGATGGCGGTATCGGTAACTTGTTAACAAACTAATGGGTATCTTCTGTTCGACTTTCCATAAACCCTTATTAGTAACTGGTATATCACCCACCGGCATGGATGAAATTGAGCCTGGTGGTGCTGGTACTCAAAAAGCGGTCCGGAAGATTACATGCCACCACAATGCTCTTTCTTTTGAGATTCGTGGCATTTGGTTAGACTGCGGCACCGAGATATCGAAGATAGTGCATGCAAGGTGAAATTACATAGGTCACGAACTTTCGAACAAAAGTTTCGCAAACCTTTTGCCACAGGCATCAACGTACACCGACGATTAAAACGAGAAAAGGTGAGGAGAAGACAAACAACCAAAAGTAAAAGCTCAATATAAATTTTTCTTCAGATGGTCGTAATTATATAATAAAAATTATTTTAGTTAACTTTACGGTGTATCTAATACCTGGCTAATTTGTTGATAAAGTCAAATTTTTCCAATTTTCCTCGAGCGCTATAAATGGGGAGGGGGTGGCATCTAGGCGATTTGCTCTCGGAGATTACGTTTAGATCAGTGTGGTCTCCTTTGGTTCAGCACATTGACAGATCAATGAGGCATCGCTCTTGTATCCGTGGTAATTTCGTGCGCAACCTCAGTCGTTTACCTATTTTTTTACGTGCGATTTGTATGTACTAGCTTGCAGAACTTGTCTAGCTTTTAGAATGTGTAGATAGCCGCTCATGTGACTGCTTTTGCTGGCGCACGGCCGGTGCATTTTCGCCTTTGGTGACGGTGAACGCGACACGCTAAGCAACAAAACGTGGTACTTACGGCTGGCAAAGCTATACTTTCAAAGCTGCTGTGTCACTGCAGAGAAGTTTGATGGTTCGGCAACGTGAGCTTTTTTGAAGTGTTGTTTACGTGAACACTTGAATCGCAACTGCCTCTGCGAAGCTATTTTTCTGCATATTGTATTGTATAGTAGGTCATTTGGCTAATCAAATGGTTTTGCTTCCTAAGCAAAGTGTTTCATTTGTTTTCATTTTTCTCACTCATTGCATTAGCAAGCCTCAAATAAAATACGCATTAACATGTAAATAGTCGACAAGTAAAAACATTTAAATTTCACACGAATTAGGCCAAATGCACTATGTCGCTTCTGCTTCTGGTGGTGACGTCATATATTATTTTTAGATTGCTGTTAGTTTAGCCCTTCTCACGTAGATGGCGAAGGTTGCAACGAGCCGCCGAATACTGGATCCATGAATCTGTATGGAAGTTACGCTACTAGTTTACGTATACCTTGGTTCCTGAATATTCTGCCGATGAGGCACCCAGCGGACTCGATCCTTTGATTGGCTGATGAGTGATATATTGTTCATTTCATCAAGTAGTTTGTTTCCAAGTTGTACGGCCTATGTGGAATCTTCCTCATCGTTTCCAAAGGGAACTAGCTAAATTAAGACATAAAGAAGCAGAACACAACCGCCACAACGTGCTCTAATTATGTTTCGCTCTACGAAGATATTACCTATGGTGTCCTACATCGCACAACTCGTCAGACCCGGTTCCTGACGACGCAAAAATTGTCTTCCTGTGGTAAAGATTTCAAACACGAAGTGACCAATTCAATTTTTTTTTTGTTTCGCGATTCGGCTTCTATATCGCACAGGTTGTACGATGAACCCCGCCGTCCCAATTGATTTGTACACTCGCGACAAGAATTTTTCCAGGTTATTTTCAAGAAAACTTTGGCGAGTATTCGGGCTACACAAATCCTAGGAAAAGCTATTGAAACGCGTCAAGCCAGTTACCCGGCTGCGAAGCGAGTGGTTTTTCGTGCGCATTGATACAGTAACATCAACTACACTGATAGCCATGTTGAGCAGAGCTGCAAGACTAACGTTTCACGAAACCCGTGATACTAAAACGTAATAAGAAAACGAAGCGAAAACAAAGGCGGCTACACGAGTAGTGGTTAAATGTTTCGCGACAGACAAGGCTGTAACTCCCCGATCATGTTTGGTTATAAATAGAAACATGTCAGCTTATCATTTCCCCGAGTGGAAGACTTCCCAATCAAGGTATAGGTTGGCACATGTTGATGTAAAACTTGTTACTCAACACAAACTATGCACATCATGAAACAACAGCAAAAGCTGCACGTTTCGTGGTGCATGCCGCATACTATTTGGACAGCCCCCCCTTCGCCAGTTTTCTTTATTTTTCAGAACAAGCAAAGAAGCACAGTGGCTCATCGTTGACCTCACGCTTGTTGACATTATCAAAAAGAGAAAAATATAACCGTAGTTCTACTTAATACATGCTAAATTGTTAGAAAACGCCACTCATCCAAGCACCAGCCTGTAGGACGTTCGGTGCAGTCGGCACGCTCTAGAAAGGAAGAAGGCGCCGATATCCTGGCTGTGGCCTCCGGGCTTCTTGAGACGTCGAGTGTGCTCGGTTACGTCACTCTCGGTACGGCGCGTCGTCTGTACCAGCAGCACTGTTGAAGTGTGGCCTCGTCGATTAGTTACAGCATTCGCACATCATAGGTTAAACACAGAGGCCGTGGTTGAAGGTAAGAAAGAACAGTTGCTCCGGGGGAAGAAATACTAAGGTGACGCAAGTTTTATTGCCCACACTTTCAGCCTGCTCGCGGGGGCAGAGCAAGGCAAGCTTTTATGTCGCCTCTTCTAATTCTCCTGCTGCTAGAGCCGTGAGAACAATTAGAATATCCTCAACAATAATGTCGGTCCTTCCTAAACGGAAGCTTTATTGAATTTTAAAATTCCTTCATTTATCTTTGAGATGACACCTTCACGGTCCAGCACAGGGATGGAGCAATGGTAATAGAATGCATAGGTTTCAGATGGCAAGAGAACACAGAGCGAAAAAATAGGCAATGCGACTCGTTCGACTCTCCTTGCCCAGCAGCGTCCGAACCAAGAAAACATGCAGCAGACCGAGAAAGTCAAGGTACAAGTGATGCGCACGAGCTAACGCGGGAATCAGGAAAAGTTAGTCCTTTGCTTATGCTTACTCGCAAGTAAGCATAACTATGCTTACTCGCAAGTAAGCATAGTTTACCCTGATGGTTGCTCCCTTCATAAGGCTCTCACGAAGATGAGGGCCACCGCATAAAACCGTCGATGCGGAGAGTCGAAGAGGAACGTTGGGATCATATCTCGCGTAATGCAGCAAGGAGTGCGCCAGTCTTTGTGTTCGTCGAGATGCCGGCGCAGGTCGGTGGCGTCGAGGGTGCGGGTGGCGTGGTCGTCGAACTTTTGCAGATGGCGACAAAAGCCAGCAGATGCGATGGAGCACGTAGTGTCTGCGTCGTCGTCGAGAGCGTAGTGACGACGATAAAGGCCGGTCGAGACGAGGATGAAGCTGTCGTCATTTTCGTGGACACGACGGGCGCACTCGATGTAGATCGCGGGACGGCTTCCGGGGACACGCCGCTGGTACCGACGATGCCATTCCGGGAAAAGCGGTTCATGATAATTTTCGAACGGCTACAAGGCTTGACGGCAAGTCAAGGTGTTGTCAGATGACACTATGAAGAACACAGCTTTGCGCTGGAGTTGCAAAGAAGTGAAGCGCCCATCGGTTGCGGATTGTTTTCCGCTACAATTTTGGCAGAGTGGATGTCGTGCTGCACACGTTCCCTGGCGTGTGTGACGCCGCAGCGCAGGCACGGTTGGTCTCGCGAGTAGGTCGCAGTTGCGTGCCCAATACGGTGACATTGGGAACACTGCAGGGACCGGGGCTGGCGAGAATGTAAGGCATGCGCAAACTTGGGGGGGGAGGGTGCCTTTTGCTGGGCAGCCACAGGCGTTGAGAAAATAAATAAGATGGTGTGTCCTCCATTGCACGAAGTCGGGGCCATAGCAAGAACGGAGGAAAGTCCGGTTTGCCTCTTCCCCTAACCCGGATGAAGTTAGATGATGGCGGTGTCATGGCTGCTGGTCACCTTCGATGGGGTTTGTTTTTCGAACGCGAAGCTTCCTTGGTCCCTGCTTTTGCCTGGGCACCAGTGTGGATGCCGAGGTTGCCTGGACGGAATCCTGATATTCCGTCTTCCAGTGGCCTTTCGGTGACGCCATCTGTAGCCCATAAAAAGGCTGCGTGCAAAAGGGCGTTTGAGCAAATACGACGAAAAGAATAGTCGCGCAAAATACATACCTCCTTTTTGCTTGCAAGCGTACGGGCCTCTCGCTTGTTGACTCGGGTTTACAAAAGGAAGTGAATGCGCATTGCATCATATTTTTATCCATTTTTTCATTCTCTTTTTGTCTATGTTTTTAATAAAGAAGAACGAGGGCGTGATAGCGTTTTTTACCTCCACGTCATTTGCTCAACGTTGCATCACGCGCACGTGGAAGCTTCATGCTTGCACAGATGAGTTTGTATTTAGCACGCATGACAGAATAATCGCGCGATACCTCTACTGTACAGAACACCGAATGCGCACGGTATAATTTTTCTATTTTATCAATATATTTTTATCGATTTTCTTTTCCTTTTTTGTACGAGCGAGAGGCCGTAGGGGGAATCGTTTATCTTTTCAATGTCATCGGTTCACCGTTTCATCACGCGCACAATTAGCATATCTTAAGGTGCGTGCGAAGAACACTGAAGGAATTGCATGGAGAGATAAACAACTCCCCTCCACCCTCTCCCTCCAACAAGAAAGAAAAAAAATTGATAAAAGAAGATCGATAAAATAGAAAAATATGATACAATGCACACTCAGTCTTCTGTAGAGTAGAGTTATCGCACAATTGAATTGTCTTGTGCGCTAAATATATGCCCATCTGTGCACGCATGAAGCTTTTACGTGCGTGTGATGCAACGTTAAAAGAATGACGCGACAAAATTAAGCAACGCAACTGCACCCTTTTTCTTCTTTCGGAAAAACTATAGACAAAGAGTGAATGATAAAAGAATAAAAAGATGATAAATGCGCATTCGGCGCCTCATTCAAACCGGAGTCAACACGCGAGAGGCACATACAATTGCAAGCAAAAAGGACATGTGTATTTTGCGCGGCTATCCTTTCCGTCATATTCGCTCCAACGCTTTTTTGCTGGCAGGTTTTTTGAATGCTAGAGATGGCGTCGCCGAAAGGCTGCCGCATGACGAAACATCAACAGGATTACGTCCTGGCTACCTTGGCATCCAGACTGGTGCCCACGAAGAAGCAGGAACCAAGGAAGCCTGCGCGCTCGAAAACAAACCCCATCGAAAGAGACCGGTATACATGACGCCGCCATCAACTACCTGCCTCCGAGTGAGGGGAAGGGCAAACCGGACTTTCACCTTTCGTGCTTTGGCCCTGACTTCGTGCAAGGGACACACCATCTTATTTTCTTTCTCAACGCCTGTGGCTGCCCAGCAAAAGGCACCCCCCCCCCCAAGTTTTCGTGTGCCTTACATTATCGCGAGCACCGGCCCCTGCAGTGTACCCAATGTCGCCGTATCGGGCAACCAACCGTGTCTGCGCTGCTACGTCAAACACGCCAGGGACCGTGTGCAGCATGACATCCACGCTGCCAAATTTGTAGCGGAAAACAATCCACACCCGATCTGCGCTTCACTTCTTGGCAGCTCCAGCGCAAAGCTGTGTTTTTCACGGTCTTATCTGACAGCACCGTGAGTTGCCGCCAAGCCTTGTAGTCGTGCGAAAATCATCATGGACCGCTCTTTCCGGAATGACTTCGTGGGTACCAGCGGCGTTGCCCCGGAAGCCATCCTGCTATCTACATCGAGTGCGCCCGTCATGTCCACGAAAACGACGACGGCTTCATCCTCGTCTCAACTGGCTGTCGTCGTCGTCAGAACGCGCTCGACGACGACGCAGACACCACGTGCTTCATCGCATCTGCTGGCTTCTGCCGCTATCTCCAAAAGTTCGACGACCACGCCACCCACACGCTCGACGCCACCGACCTGCGCCGGCCTCTGGATGAACACAAAAACTGGCGCACTCCTTGCTGCATTACGCGAGATATGATAGCGATGTTCCTCTTCGACTTTCCGCAGCGACGGTTTTGTGCGGTGGCCCTTGTCTTCGCGAGAGCCTTATGAAGGGAGCAACCAGCAGGGTAAACCAGACTTAATTGTTAGTTTGAAAGGCGCAACTTTTCCTAATTCCCGCGTTAGCTCGTGCGCATCACTTGTACCTTAACTTTCTCGGTCTGCTGCATGTTTCGTTGGTTCGGACGCTGCCTGGCAAGTAGGGTCGAACGAGTCGCATTGCCAATTTTTTCGCCCTGTCTTCTCTTGCCATCTGACACCTATGCATTCTATTACCATTGCCCCATCCCTGTGTTTGCCTGTTAAGGTGTCATCTCAAAGATAACTGAAGTGATTTTGGAATTCAATAAAGCTTCGTGTTAAGGAAGGACTGACAGTATTTTTCAGGTTGTCCTAATTGTTTTCACTGCTCTAGCAGCAGGAGCTTTAGAAGCTAGGCGAAATAACAGTTGCCTTGCTCTGCCCTCGCGAGAACGCTGAAAGCGTGGGCGTTGACACTTACGTCACCTTAGTATTTCTTGGCCCGGGGCAACTGTACTTTCTTACTTTCAACCACGGCCTCTGTGTTTAACCTATAATGTGTGGTTGCTGTAACTAATTGAAGAGGCCACACTTAAGCAGTGCCGCTGTTACAGATGATGCACCATTCTGAGCGTGACGCCACCGTGCTCACTCGACGTCTCAAAAAGTGCTATTGGCGCTAATGTTTGTGAACTCTGACGTCCTTTCTCCAATTCAAGGATGAATCTGTCCGTAGACGCTCCTAAGTCAATTTTTTTAAATTGTTTCAGCTTCTCTTTAAGCATAAACATTTACCGGTGACACTCTCCCGTTACATAACCATTTAGAAAGTGAACACACATCCAATTTCGATTTCCTATAGACTGTAACATCTGGCGAAGGAGACTAGACTGGAAATCAGCGCCTGCTTCCTTTCTAGAGCGTGCCGACTGCACCGAGTGTCCTACTGGCTGGTGCTGGAATGAGTGGCGTTTTCTAAGAAAAAAGCATATGTTAAGTAGAACAACGGGTATTTTTTTCTGTTTTATGACTATGTCAACCAGCGAGAGGTCAACGATGAGCCACTGTGCTTCTTTGCTTGTTCTAAAAATTACAGAAAAATAAAGAGAACTGTCCAAGGGGGGGGGGGGGGTGGTTCCGAATAGTATGCGGCACACATAACGAAACGTGCAGCTTTTTCTATTTTTTCATGCTGTGCGTAGTTTGTGTTGCGTAGCAAGTTTAATATCGACGTGTAGCCAACATATACCTTGATTGTGCAGTTGTCCACTCGAGGAAATGATAAGCATACATGTTTCTATTTATGACCAAACGTGATCGGTGAGTTAAAGCCTTGTCCGTCGTGAAAAATTTAACCACCACTCGTGCAGCCGCCTTTGTTTTCGCTTCGTTTTCTTATTACGTTTTATTATAATGGGTTTCGTGAAACACTAGTCTTGTAGCTCAGCTCAACATGGTTATCAGTGCAGATGATGTTACTGTATCAACGAAGACGAGAAACCACTCACTTCGCAGTCGCGTAACTGGCTTGACGCGTTTAAATCGTTTTGCTCTTAGGACTAGTGTAGCCCGAACACTCGCCAAAGTTTTCTTGAAAATAACATGGCGGAATTCTCTTCGCGAGTGTACTAATATATTGCGATGGCGGGATGCATCGTACAACCTGTGTGATATAGAAGCCGAATCGCGAAACAAAAAAAATTAATTGGTCACTTCCTGTTTGAAATAATTAGCAAAGGAAGAGAGTTTTTTGCGTCGTCAGGAACCGGGTCTGACAAGTTTTGTGATAAAATACACCATAAGTAATATCTTCTTAGAGCGAAACACAATTAGAGCACTTTATGGCGGTTTTGTGTTGCTTCTCTATGTCCTAATTGAGCTAGTTACATTTGGAAACGATGAGGAAGATTTCACATAGACAGTATAAGTTGGAGACGAACAACATGATGAAATGAAAAATATATCACTCTTCAGCCAATCAAAGGCTCGAGTCCGCTGGGTGCCTCATCGGCAAAGTAATCAAGAACCAAGGTTTATGTATACTAGTAGCGTAACTTCCATACAAACTCATGCATCCAGTAGTCGGCGGCTCGTTGCAACCTTCGCCATCTACGTGAAAAAGGGTAAACTAACAGCAAACTGAAATTAAAATATGACGTCGCCACGAGAAGCTGAAGCGACGTAGTGCATTTGCCTTGATTGGGGCGAAATATGAATGTTTTTACTTGCAGACTATTTACATGTTGTTAAGGCGCATTTTTAATAAGGCTTGCTAATTCAATGCATGAGAATAATGAAAACAAATGAAACATTGAGCTTGAGGAACCAAAACTGTTCAATTAGCCAAATGACCCACAATACAACACAATACAATGCAATGTGCACAAAAAATATCGCAGAGGCAGTTGCGAGTCAAGTGTTCACGAGCACAACACTTCGAGAAGCTCACGTTGCTCAACCGTCAAACTTCTCTGCAGCGACACAGCAGCTTTGAAAGTAAAGCTTTGCCAGCCGTACAGTACCGCGTCTTGTTGCTTAGCGTGTCGAGTTCACCGTCACCAAAGGCGAGGTTTCACCGGCCGTGCGCAATCAAAAGCAGTCACAAGAGCAGCTATCTACACATTCTAAGAGCCAGAGCAGTTCTGCAAGTTAGTACATACTAATCGCACGTAACAAAGTGAACAACGACTGAGGGTAGGCACGAATACATCACGTATGCAATAGCAATGTCTCGTTGATCGGTCAATGCGCTGAACCAAAGGAGACGACGCTGATCTAAACGTAAGCTCTGAGAGCGAATTGCCTAGACGCCAGCCCCTCCCCATTTATGGCACTCGAAGGAAATTGGAAAAATTTGAGACAATCAACAAACTAGCCAGGTATTAGATACATCGTAAAGTAACCTTAAATTAACTTTGATTATATGTACAAATACGACCATTTGAAGAAACAATTATATTGAGCTTTTACTTTTGGTTGTTTGGCTCCTCCTCACCTTTTCACGTTTTGTTCGTCGGTGGACGTTGATGCCTGTGGCCATAGGTTTGCGAAACTTTTGTTCGAAATTTATCGACCTATGTAATTTCTTCATGCATGCACTATCTTCGATATCTCGGCGCTGCAGTCTAACAAAATGCCACGACTCAAAAGAAAGAGCATTGTGCTGGCATGTAAATTTGCGCGCCGCTTTTTGAGTACCAGCACCACCAGGCTCAATTTTATCCATGCCGGTGGGCAATATACCAGTGACTAACACAGGTTTATGGGAGGTCGAACTGAAGATACCCATTAGTTTGTTAGCAAATTACCAATACCGTGATCGCGAAAAAGCCGCAACTCTTCGCTCACGCACGGCCGCAAGTAAGATGGTATTGCTGCAACAGCACAAATATACTCCGCTGAAAAAGCGAACCTAACTATTACAGTTCGAAAAAATTATTCTAAGTTTAAAGGGTGCCAGCACTTGCTTTGCCTGTTTGAATGGGTCTCAACATAGTTAGGTTTTTTGCAACAAAGAGATTGCCGATAACACACCACACCAGTCACTCGCGAACGTTTCCGTCTTCGTATATTATTGTATTTGGTCCTGATCAGATGCAAACCTTTCAGGACGTCTCTCAGACGCAGTATTCACGACAAAATTCAGCATGCCAGAAAGAACACAAAAAACTACTGCAACCGTACAATTACTTTTCATGGAAACACGGAGCATCGCATGTTCGAGTGGGTTGCCAGACACGGGATGGCGCTGCCCGCTAGGCAATGTGGCGTCGACCTGGCTACAGATGTATATGCGTACTTGGGCGCGTTGTAAAACAAGGAACCAAATAAACCAATTCTCTTGTCCAAAGTAAATCCTTCCATTCTTCTCCTTCTCTTCTTTCTCTGCAAAAAAAAAGATGTTTCATTCAGCACTCGGTGCTTCTAGGTGGTCTTCCTCCCAAAGTACAGACAAAGCCTAATGCTACTTAGCTTCGCCATCCGGACGAGTACCGGTGCTTTCAGCTTGGTAGGGCTAAAATCAGGAGCACTCATATAACAAGAACGTGTTTACCCGAATACGTGATTTTTAGATCCATTGCGCCAGGTTAAGACTGATGGTTTGTGCAGTGTGTTAAATTCTCTTGGCGAAAAATGGCATAGGTGCGTGACATCGTCTGTTATGCTCTGCCAGAAAACGTAAACTGTTTCTTCGCTGGGGTGCATAAGCACCAATGCGGCAACGCCTACGTGTGTGCGCTTACGGGCTGCCGCCACCGGCCGTGCGCGTAAGACACTTTCCGTAACCTACAAACATTTTCTTTCGTAGGCTTTCATAACTGAGTGCACACGATTGACCGTTATAAAGCAGGTCGTACCTAAAGGCCCAACAATGGTATTGTAACCCGCTACGGTGGTCAAGTGGCACTGGCCTGCTGAGGCAAACGGCGCGTGGTCGAATCGCGACCACATATTAGATAGAGGCCAGAATGGTTCAGACCAATGTTCCTAATTTAGAACTAGGCACACGTTAATTACCCCCAAAAGGTCAAAAGTTCCGAAGCCCTTCTCTACGGCATCTAATATATTCATATGGTTGTCGAACCCAAAATTTAATATTCCTAACGCCATTCTACTAACCGTCAGGTAAATCTCTTGAGCATTGACATAGCGGATTGAACTTCAAATACGGCCAAATTCATGCACGAGTGCGCATGCACAGAGTTTCGATTCACAACACGCATTTTCTTTCTTTCATTTCTCTACGCAAATGTTCACATGATGAAACGAGTAACGAATGTCGGAAAGGGTAAATTAGCCCTCTTTTTCTTCTCTCTCTTTTTTCACTAAAACAAAGAAAAATAATACATAGAGTGAGGGTAAAAAGAAAGGAAAATATGATAGCGTGCGCGCTCGGTGCCACAATTGAAGCCGTGTCCACACGCATCAACTTTCGGTTTTCCATAGGTTCATGTGCGCGTGATAAATTGGGGAACCAAGGATGTCGCAAGAGTAAACGACGCCCTTCTTCCATTTCATCTCCTAAAACAAAAGACTTAATGAGTAAAAAGATGATGTCATCAGCAATTACGAGGTGGTCACGCCTTTAGTACTGACTGAGCGCTTTAGTTGGGTGATTGGACAAGAAATGGCGTATTCTGCATACTATTGGCGATAATAAACGAGCAGCCGTTCTACACAACTAATATACTCGACTATGTGACTGATTATCCATCTCTCGATTCGAAAGCTTTTACAGCGTGTTAAATTCTGTTTGCTGCAAACTACGTTGCTACATCACAACCGTTCGTTCTTCTCCTACAGAAAACGTACTGCGTTTCTTCGTTTAGGCGCACAAGAACGAATGATCATAACATTTACGTATGAATGCCGGGACGCTAATGGGCTGGCGCCCACTGTCGACCGCGTAAGTAACTTTCTTCAACGAATCAAACATCTGTTGCGTGATGTTTTATAACAAAGCGGCACACTTGTAACCGATGTATATCAGGAATAATTTGATTTCTCTTAAATGCTGTTATAACCCGCCACAATGGCCTCGTGTTCAAGGAACTCGGCTGCTGTACCACAAGTGGCGAGGTTAAATTCAAACGACAATTTCGAAGGAGATGAAAATGCTTCAGTCCCGTTTGCTTAAATAAGGCGCACTATATTTACCCCAAAAATTTGAAATTTCAGAAGTCCTCCTTTACGGCATCTCTTGTTATTTTATGAACGTTAAACTTCAACAATGATTATCCTCTATCCCATTCTACCAACCGGAACTAAAATCTGTTGAGATGAGACATAAAAATATCGAACTGTCATGCGTGACACTTTTGCAGACGCGTGCGCGCGTATCAAGCTTTGATTGACTGCACGCTTGGTACTTTTTGCCTGTTGTTACGGCTGGGCTGGACGCCATACCCTAATCAACGGTTGCGTGACGTGGTTCCGAGCGGAGGGGCTGTCTACCGGAAGCCCAAGGATGTCACGGACATTAGGCCGAGGCAGAGAGAGGCATTCGGAAAACTTTACAGACTCTTTTGAACATCATGGAAGGCTGAAATGAATACTTCCGAATAATTCGTCGACGAGTTACCACTTGGTCGCTCGTGAGAGATCAGTCTTTATCTACAGTGCGAATGCCCTTAGAATACAGAAGCCTAATCCGACCATGAATGTCAGCATTTTTTACGCCCAAATGACAGAGTCGCATTTGGTGCCCACTTTACCCGCTGCTCTTTTTTACAGAGCCGTTTTGCAGGTTGAGAGTGTGTTGAACCTCGTTGCCTTGCACAAACCAGGCGGGCGAACCGACATTGACGAGTGGTTGGTCAGCCTAATGCAGGCGAGTAATTGGAAATATGTGTCTCGCAAACACACTTGGCACAATACATTCGCTCTCACCATTTCTGCCGCTCACACAATAAACGTGCTGCACGTTCAGCCGACAAGATCAACCCACCACATAGGCCCACGAGGAAGGGGACCAGTTTTCGTGAAAAAAAAACTAGGCCGGTCTAGGAATATTATTTTTGCTTTGTAACAATAGCCATACGCTTTAAGTCAGGTGCCGGATAATGAACTGCACTTAGGCGGCTTGCTTCTGCGTACTGACTAAAATCCTGTCTATAGGGAGCCCAGCAATAAAAAGTAGCCGTGACATCCGCGTGGCACGAAAGTTACGCATACAGACGGTAAGAGCAGGCACAAGAAATAAAAAAAGAGGGAGAGCCGCCATTTCCGTAGCGCCAGCCTGGCGTCAGGAGCCGGCATCAACTTACACAGAACCGTTCAGCCACAACCTTTCATCCACAAGCGTTCAGCCACACCGGTGCCGGGTGCCCACGCCAGCTGGGCACCCGGCACCGGTGTGACGTTCATCGTCGCCTGCATGCCGTGGCATTTGTGCGTCACTATTTCGTCCCGCTGTCTTGTGATGGTCGTTTTTCTAAAAGATGGTATGAGACGAAAACTCTTTCCAGTGCTGTATGACACACTTTATTCAAGATATCATACATCTCTCTTCATTTGGGCATAAACAGGGATTTGCAGTGTCATTGTTACTCTTTTACTTCAATAAAAGATTACAAAGAACTTTCCGTTCATGACTTGTCGAGGTATAAAACTGCGTCATGCACCAAATAAAAGAGCACTAGTGCATGCGTGACAGCTTTCTGAAACACTGGCCTATGTATGTTCATGCTCATGTTCTACCAAAGAAGTTGAACTGATGATTTTAGGAAAGCATAGTTATAAAGAAACAAACCGAAGGCCGTGAGACAGAAAAAGATCAAAATTGAAAATCCATTGGTCGATCTTTGATTAGTGGTGTCGTATTTTCATGATGAACATCAATTACAGAAGTCAGGTGCAGAAGTCAGCAGGAGAGCTACGCTGCGGTGGTCTAGTGGCTAAGGTACTCGGCTGTTGACCCTGTTGCGGGTTCGAATGCCGGCTGCGGCGGCTGCATTTCTGATGAAATTTCGGTACCGCAATGGGAGCGTCGATTTCGGTCACAACTGCGAATATCACAATGGAAGCGATTGAGCAGAAAGCATTGAGAACATTTCAGCCGATACCCAAGGTTTTTCTGAGATACGGCGACGACTGCTTCTGCGTGATAAAGAAGAAAGACGTCCAAGCTTTCCTTGACTGCCTAAATGGCATCGAGACCTCCATCAAGTTTACTGTGGAAAAAGAAAAAGACGGTTGCCTCCCTTTTTTGGATGCAGTTGTAAAACGTACTCCCACAGGCCTCGCCTTCGCTGTGTACCGAAAGCCAACGCACTCCGGTTGATACCTCGACTATGAGTCAGTCCACCCGGTAGCCCACAAACGCTCAGTGATTCGGTCTTTAGTTACACGAGCGATTCGCACTTGTTCCGATGAAGGAAGTCTGCAGGAGGAGCTCCGGACTATTGAAGATGACCTGATCAGGAATGGATACCGCAAGATTTTTATTAGGAAAACAACTAAATCCGTCATGCATAAACTGCAGTCAACTAGTCAAACCATGCATAACACATTGTCTACAAAAAAGCGTGCATCGATTCCTTATATTCGAAATATAAGCGAAGCCCTAGCCCGTCTATTCAGAAAACGTGGTGTACAGATCGCGCATGTTCCAGCAAGCAAGCTTAAGGCTGAGTTGCTAAATGTGAAGGATCCTCTCCCTCGGCAACACTTTCCTGGTGTAGTCTACAAGATACCATGTGCCGATTGCGAATCGGTGTACATTGGCACGAGTGGAAATTACTGCAGACGTCTGATGCAACACAAGAATGACGTCGCCAAGGGCCACACGCTGACAAATGCACTCGCAGAGCATGCCGAGAAGACGGGCCATGAGATAAGCTGAGACAACACACGCATCATGGCCACGGAGAAGAATTTTACAACCAGACTGAACCTCGAATCACTAATCATTCAGACGACAAGTAACACAATCAATAGATCATCTGGCACACTAAACCACGTGTACTCCCGGACTTTGCGTCATGCGCTCAACGTTACATAAGAACCTGTTGCTCAGCCGTCATCCCATTGTGAACAAGGGATCCGTACTGATCCCGAAACGTTTTTGTTTTTATTTGACATTGGTCAGTGACCTGTTTTTTTTCAACAATGCCTTTACCTGACCAGACGGCATTCCGTCGAACTCTCGACTACATTTCTGATGAAGGCGAGAATGTTGTAGGCCCATGTGCTCAGATTTGGGGTCACGGTAAAGAACCCAAGGTGGTCGAAATTTCCGGAGCCTTTCGCTACGGCGTCTCTAGTAATCCGATGGTGGTTTTTGGACGTTAAACCCCACATATCAATCAATCAATCGAAGTCAGTAGGAAAGCGTATGTAACCGACATTTGCTCATTCTTTTGAATATTATGTGGAGTTCTCATATTCTAGCATGAATTTTTAACAGTGAACCTCGACCAAGACAACCTGTGTACCTGTGGAGGCAATGTACCAGCTATAAAAATCCCCATTTTTTAAAGAGCAACTGCTAGCAGTAAGAATAAATATTTTGAGGTTCGTTCTGCACCATTTCTTGACCCCCCGACGGCATGCCAACGTTCGCAAAAGAGATGTGCAGAGGCATTATTTATTTTTAGGGAGACTGACCTGTCCGTCGCAAATTTGTGTACGTCATACTTAACCATGGTGCGCGTTTCGGCATTCACTTGAACAACAAGAATGTGATGTTGATTAAAGGTAAGAGTAGGCACTCCCCATAAATAGGATCAGTTGAAGACTGAAAATAAGTAAAAAGCACTCTATATAGCGAAATAATGCACATAAATTCTAATTGCAGAAAAATTAGTGATTGTTGAAATGCTAAAATGTGCTGCTGCTCCAGCGTGCAGGTCACGGCAGTTCGCGCGTATGAAAAGCATATGTTAGAGTAGACACGCTAAAATACCCATGCAACGTTTACGTGCAAAAGCGAACGGTCTTCCAACAGCTGAGAATAGGCTGCTGTCACTGACACTCGTGTACCTCCCGACACAAATCAACCAAATTTCGCTCAGCACACACATGTGCGAGAAACCTACGCAGGTTTCGACAGCCGAACATAGCCTCGTCCGCGAGTTTCGGTGAGCGTAACAACCGCAGTTCACGGGGAAGCACTAAAGCGACATAAAACACACGCTAATTGTTCTTGCGAAACGGCGCACCATAAACCGAAATCAGAGCCGAAAGTGCTCACCGTGGTTGTATCGAATTCATGAAGCCCTAAATGTTATTCGCTGATCGAATGCACGCACATGGCACAAAAACAGTTCAAGGTTCCGAAGAAGCTTTGCCAAAACCCACTTGGTATAAATATATACCCCGCAAAAAGACTCGGTATATCTTGCATATGTAGGTAGTTGTGATACTAATAATTTTCTAAGTAACTGTTGTCGTAATATCCACCGCATTCTTGTCATGAAACTGCTCTGAAAAGTGTAAGAGAGTACTTTTCTTCCGCCACCGCTTCAGGGCCGGGCTGCCTACGGAAAGTCATGCCTAACCGCAGGCCGTATCTTTCCAAGAAAAATTCGACCGAAAATTCCGGCTGACTTTGTCGCGGCTATTCTGAAGGCCACTTCAAATCGGGCCGGTTTCTCTGCAACACGGCTAAGGAGCCGCCTAGAAGCGGCGATATTTTGACACAATTTCTTGCCTGCGGGCGTGTAGTCTAGCCAGGATTTGACTTAGAATGTGTTAAGGTGTACGTGATGAAACGATGAACGGATGGCATGGAAAATATAAACTGCCCGTATGCCCTCTCCCTCCTAAAAATACGAAAAGAAAATCGATAAAATAGATCGATAATATAGCAAAATGATACCATGCGCACTCGGTGTTTTGTAGGGAGAGGTATCGCACAATAGGTGACCAGTAAAAGCGTAGGGATTGTGAGATCCACCATCTCCTACCGGCTTCCGGTTCGAGAAAAGCACATGATAGCGAACCGCTTCGCCGCAAGCCTCAGATAATTCGGGATTCACGCATGCGGCCGCCCGTTTATATTTGTCTTGATAAACCACGGTCGGTTTTTAAGCCGTTGGCTGCTCCTACTCGAGCGTGAAAGGCAAATGCAGGTATAATTCCTATGAAACGGAGGAAAAAATAAGGTGGGCCATGGCTGTGAAGCGAGCCACAGCGAAAGGTAGCTTTTGAGTACAGAACGTTAAAGCCAGAGTGTGCGAAAACCATTTTATTCCAGGTACGTGTGTATTCCACGATAAAAATCTTAACGCATGAATTTGCTGCGAATATTATACTGAGAAATAAATTATTGCTCAGGTGCGCCTAGCAAAAATATTATAGGAACGCGCGGGCGAAATCTACCAGCCATATGCGATGAGCGCTGGCATACGCACCCATATACATGACAAAAAACATGAAAGCTTCAATCAAGAGTAAGTTTACACGAAGCCCCCGCAGGGACGCCTGCGCAAGCAGGCGTTTGGTGTGTAGCGACACCACGGACCCGAGCTAACGGGGGGGGGGGGAGTTTCCGCTACCTCCCACGCCTAACCGTGCATGGCTTTGCCGTGTCCGGGGAAAAGGGGATCCTGGGGGTTGAGCTGACGCTGGGTGATTGGACCTTTAAGGCCCCCCGGCTAGGGCAACACACCTCTTTGGCCCCGGCTTCACGTGGACGGCACCCCTGGGCTGACCCACTTAGGGGAAATCGGTAGTCGCCTTTTCCTCTTTCTCTCTCTCTCTACATCTTCGTCTTTTCTCCTCTTTAAATCTATCCTGTCCTCTTCTCTTTTCCGTTTACTTTATTGTTTCCTGGCGGCAAGGGTTAACCTCGTGTAGGTATCCAACCTTGATATGCTATATCCGATTATAGTGACAGCGTACAGCTGGCGTTGTGCAGACTTAGTTCAAGTCTTGCCGCGTCCCCTTGTTGTGCTCCCTGGTGGGTGGTTGGCGCTGTCGCCGAACGCACGCACTACTCCCATGGCTAAACGAACTACTTTACTCCTTGATCGCCTTCAGAAAAGAGGGCGCACCGAAGCACCTTCCACTTTTTTCTGAAAAGCAATGACATATTTCCAAAATACCATGTGATCCATAGTGAGGGCAACCTAACTGCTCGCAAATTGTCTCCTTTCCTGGTGACGAAATGCCTGGGAAACACCATTGGACTATGCTACAAGGCCATAAACTGACTAGCGGTGATCTGCTACTTGACCTTAAGAACAAAGATCAATTTGAGAAATTGATTTAGTTGAAATGCATTGGTGACGTACCAGTCACAGTGTCTGCACATAGAACAATGAACATAAACCATGGTGTATTATCATAAGATGACTTCTTGCACCTTTGTGATGAAGAACTTCTTGATGGGTTCCAGAATTAAAATGTCATAAAGTTTGAAAGAATATTGATACGCCAGAAAAATGAGTGGATCCGTACTAAACATATAATACTAACCTTTGAGAGCTGTGTGCTTTGTACCACACGAGATGCAGGCTACATCAAACTTTGCGTGAGGGCGTACATCCCAAATTCTTGGCAGTGCTATAAGTGCCAGCGGTATGGGCACGCATCGCAGACATGCCGGAGAAAGCAGACATGTGCCAAATGCCGCTCCAATGAACCCAAGTCAGAAGATTGCGAATCATCACCACATTGTGTGAACTAAGATGGAGGTCATCCAGCCTTGAACATGTCCTAAATGGACGATCGAAAAAGAGATCATCGCACTAAATGTAAAGGAAAAAATAACATTTCGTGAAGCAAGGAACCGTCTGTCACACCTTGATCACACCAGTTTTGCCGAGGGGGTGCAACGGGGGGTAGTGCCACAAGTACCTCGGCAGTCTACTGCTGTCGCCAACAGTGGCCCAGTAGTCACTTGGTCCATCCCCCAGGTGGCTGCTGCTATTGCCGCGCCAGCAACATCAAAGGTGGGTCTGCAGGCCTCGGCTCAACAGGCCCCGAAGCTGAATCGAATTCTAAGGCTGAAGACACAAGTCTCTGCGCCCGGTCCTCGACCTTCCAGTACCTCGGAGAAGGCAATAAAAATCGATGGACAAACACCAGCGTCGTCGACGCCCAAAGATCAGCGCTCCTTGGAGCGCAATAAGAAAGGAAATTATCCCGTAACCGCTCCATCAAAGGGGTCGGTAACCTGAAGGGTAGCCTCTGCTTTAACACATATCTTTAGCACATTCATCGGAACACAGGACACATACATTTCTTCTCAATATGACCACACAAATACTACTATGGTACTACTACACTAATTTGTGTAGTACTACTACACAAATAAAAGTGTTCCGTGTTCAAGAAACTTATTTAAAATCAACTCGTGTGAATTTCCTAAATCAATATGTGGTTTTTCGTAGAGATAAAAATGGTGGCAATTTCTCTTCTGGAAGTGTGGCCATCATTGCACAAAGAAGCGTAGCATGCCAGCACATTGTGCTAAAACGCTCTCTTGAGGTTGTGGCTGTTCGCGCTATTTTATTCAAACATCTTATATCTATCTGCTCGATCTCCATAGCCCCCAACGAACCATTCAATAAAGCAGAGTTCGAAAAGCTTATTGATCAGATTCTAGAACCATATGTGTTAATTGGAGATTTTATTGCGCACAGTTTGCTATTGGGTGATACCAAATGTGATGCGAGAGGTCGTGCAATAGAAAACTCTCTTCTCGCATCTGGAGCCTGTCTGCTCAATAACGCAGAGCCAACATACTTCAGTACCACACACAATACGTATTCATGCATAGATTTAGCCATTGGGTCACCGTCATTCCTACCTTACTTAGATTGGAAAGTTATAAAAAATCCATTGGGAAGTGACCATTTTCCAACTCTTTTAGTAACAAAACAACAGGATGACCGGCCGTCTTATCCTAAAAAGTGGAACTTTCATGTGGCAAACTGGGTGAAATTCAGAGAGCTATGTACACTACACCTCGAAGAGGTAGACTATTTGGAAGTAGAAGAGATGGCCAACTATATCTCTGAATATGTCTTGTGCAAAAAGAAGTGCATACCGCCGTCCAGGAATTATAAGGTTAACACAAAGCCATGGTAGAATCGGGAGTGTGAAATGGCTAAATACGGCAAAACAAAAGATGCAGGACTTTTTCTCGTTACCCAACAGCAGAAAACTTGAAAACGTTTAAAAATTACAAAGCGAATGGCAGGCGTATTCACCGTATAGCCAAACTGGAAAGCTGGACACACTACATATCTGCAATAGACTCCTATACAGACGTCAGCAAGGTTTATAATAGGGTGCATAAACTTAAAGGACAAGGCCTAAATCCCTTCCCTTTGGTGAATGACTGCGGTGATACAATAGAAGAACAGGCAAACGCTCTTGGCGAACACTTCGAGAAAATATCAAGCTCAGAAAAGTATACCACTAAGTTCTTACGCCGCAAAAGCATAGCTGAAAGTGTACCTGTGTGCCGGAACAAGCCTGTATCAGACGGATACAATAAACCACTAACACTATATGAACTGAAGCTTGCCCTTGGTTCCTGTGGAAGTTCTTCTCCTGGTTCCCATACAATTACCTATGAAATGATCCGAAGTCTCCCTGAATAAACCCTGAACTGCCGTTTAGCACTTTACAAGAAGATTTTCAATACCGGCAAAATACCTTCTGCTTGGAAAGAGGTAATAGTAATACCAATCCTTAAACATAGCAAAGATCCTTCTTCAGTAAATAGTTACAGGCCTATCGTCCTCACAAGCTGTCTACTCAAAGTGTTTGAAAAAAATGATTAAATGCCGCTTGGTCTATTACTTGAAATACAACGGCATATTGGACCCGTGCCAGTCTGGTTTCCATACAGCTAGATCCACAACTGACAATCTTGTCCTCCTCGAGTCGTATATACGTGACGCGTTTGTACACAATCAATACTGTCTGTCTATTTTCTTTGATCTTGAGAAGGCATATGATACGGCCTGGCGATACGGAATCCTGCAAGATCTACTGTCTTTCGGAATATGCGCCAGGTTGATTACCATAATAAAAGATTACCTGTCTGAAAGGAAGTTCCGTGTAAGAATTAGTACTGTGTTATTGCGCACATTTCTTCAAGAAAATAGAGTGCCGCAGAGGGAGTATTAAGCTGCACACTATTTATAGTTGAAATGAACTGTCTTCGCTCTGTTATTCCACCTGCGATATCGTACTCTGTATACGTGGACGACATTCAATTTAGTTTCAAGTCGTGTAACTTGACTGTATGCGAACGCCAGATACAATTAGGTGTTAACCATCTTGCAAAATGGGCTGATGAGCATGGTTTTGAGTTTAACACTGACAAGACTACTAGTGTGCTTTTCTCGAGACCACGAGGTGTACATACTGACCCCTGCATACTAATGAATGGACAAAACATAGTCATTGCGAAAGAACAAAAATTCCTTGGTGTAATTTTTGATTCCGAAATCACCTTCATCCAGCACATAAAACAGCTGAAGTTAAAATGTCTCGAGACCATGAACGTTTTAAAAATGTTATCGCATCAGTCGTGGGGGACAGACAGGCACTGTCTCATATCTCTGTTTCGAAGCCTGGTTCTGTCACGCATAGACTACGGATGCATAGAATATCAGTCAGCTTCAAGCACAACACTGAAAATGTTGGACCCTGTATACCACTTAGGTATCCGGCTGGCGCTTGGTGCCTTCCGTACCAGCCCTTTTTACAGCCTTTATGCAGAGTCAGATCAGTGGCCACTGGACTATCAGCGCACGTATCTAGGAGACAACTATGCAGTTAAGATCATGTCTCTGAAGCAGCACCCATGCAAAACACTTATGAACGATGTGTCTACTACCCAGTTATACCGAAACCGTCCTTCTATCGCCCCACCATTTCCATTGGCAATAAGACCTGCAGTAAAAAAACTTGCAATTTTTTTCAATGGCTTAGAGGAAAGTGACCATGTTGAACACATCCCTCCCTCGCAGCAGGGTCCAGTCACTTGTGACTGGCCTTTCAAAGACATCATAAAGGAAAATTGTCCAAGGGCACTCATTGAGCAACATTTCTTGGCCCCTTGAACACAAATATCGTTCAACTGCGTTCTTCTCTGTTGGCTCAAAGTCTCAAACATCTGTATCTTGTGCAGCCTAAGCACAAAAGTTCTTGGACACCAGAACCATGCATACATATACCAGCATTTTCACAGCAGAAGCCTATGGTATCCTGCTTATTATACAACACATTAAACAACGCAAGATACAAAAGTTTATAGTGTACACAGATTCTTTTAGTGTTGTCAGGGCCCTGTCTTGTGGCAAGTACAGCAAGAACCATACTTTCAACAAGCTCCTCAACGAAATCTATGCAGCCTATAAACTAAAACTTTCTATTATTATTTGCTGGGTTCTAGGTTATTCTTGAATTGCGGGCAATGGAATAGTGGACAAGAATGCACGAGAATCCGCTGGTCGGCAAACCATAGATATAACCTCTGTTCCGCGTATAGATCTAAAACCTGTTGTACGTAGAGGTCTACGCAACCACTGGCATGCTTACTGGGACAAAGAAGTCGACAACAAACTCCACCTTGTAAAACCCCAACTGAGAAAAGTTATCCCACAAAAACTCAACAGGTTCGCCGAAGTCACTCTAACACGGCTCAGAATAGGCCCCACTTATGCCACACATAAACACCTTTTGACAGGCACTGATCCACCTACATGTATACACTGTGGAGAGTCTAACCGCTTTGCATGTCCTCATATAATGTCCTGTGCTTCACCAAGCACGACTGACCCATTTCAGGGAGCTCTATCGATATCATATCCCGCTTCATCTGGCGCTGTTTTTGTCACTTGATGCAGTGGTTGACCTTGAGAGACTTCTTCATTATCTTGAAAAAGACAAATTTTTAACAATGATATGATTCCATCCTAGCCACCAGGCTGCGCCTCAAGTGTGAGGTACGGCCTGGTGCAAAAAATGTATGTCTGAGCCTTCGCAGTTCTTGCTCAGGCAAGGACTTCAGCTGTGAGGGTCTTGGGCCTTGCAGACTAATTTATCGTCACAGACTTCGGCCAACGAAATGAAGGTTCTTTAACAAAGTGACATTCTTTTTAAATGTACCTTGTTCTAAATGGTTCGTAGATATTTGCTACACATCATTTGTTTTAATTTTTAAACTAATAACTGGAAATGAAACAGCACTTGTACTGGCGCTCTTTGGCCTCAGATGCCCTTGCGCCAATGAAACTTAACGTAATAAGAATAATAATAATAAAGTTTACACGAAGCGCTGGACGATTCCATCTGCGTTTATCTTGGTCAAACTGTGCAGCAGGATGACACCCAAAAGAAGAAGTGCGCTAAACAAGCGCATGGTTTTGATTATTCGGCGCCAGGCCCGTGTGCTCAGATTTGGGCGCACGTTAAAGAACCCCAGGTGGTCAAAATTTCCGGAGCCCTCCACTACGGCGTCTCTCATAATCATATGGTGGTTTTGGGCCGTTAAACCCCACAAATCAATTATTCGGCGCCGTCCATGTCTGACTGTATTGTTTATGTGGCGCCGTGCCGTGCAGCTTGACCGAGATCAGCGTTCAAATAAGCATCTAGCTTTGACTAAATTGTGCATCTTATAACGCGCTAAAAATATCTCAACGCGCTCAATAAGTGTTGCACTTCGTACCAATCGACTGACGAGTTCGACCGTACCAGCGATCTCGAAATGAACTCTTAGCACACCTCTACACTCCAACCTATCTCCTGAGATCTTTAAAATGGTGACTTTTTATCTGCAGTACCATATCATGCAAGGAAAACTGTTTCGTGGATCGACTAATGTGCTAGCCAAACTGACAGCACCCCCGAGAAACATAGAAGCGTTGCAGATAGTTTTCGTGCAACAAAAAAAGTTTCCGGACTGTTGATGGCTTTCGTAGCTTGTCATCGTCACAGTCCCGGTTGGCGAAAAAAAAAACAAGTTCTAAAGCACTGACACCGCACGGCGACGTGCTTTTTTCGACGGAGGAGTACAAGAATGCGCCTGTGCCGCTGCTAACCCGTGTGGTGCATCGAACCGGAAGCCGTCGTATGCCGTAGTTCCCCGCCATTGCCCATTTTACCAGTCAGCTATTGAAATGTCATGCGCGCTAAATACATACCTATATGTGCACGCATGAAGCTTCCACGTGCGCGTGATGCAACGTTAAACGAATGACGTTGCAAGGTTAAACAACGCTATTGCGCTCTTTTCTTCTTTAATAAAAACATAGACGAAGAGTAAATGATAAAATGAATAAAACGATGATACAATCCGCATTCGGTTCCTCATTTCAACCCGAGTCAACACACGAAAGGTGCACGTGATTGCAAGCAAAAAGGACATGTGTGTTTCGCGCGACTATCGTTTCCATCATGTTCGCTCTAGCGCTTTTTTAAACGCAACCCTTTTAACGGCTACAGAAGGGGTCACCGAACGCCGCCACTAGACAGAAATAAAAAAGCACTCCGTCAAGCTCACCTCCTCCACCATGCTGGTTCCCACGCAGCAGCAGAAACAAGGGAAGCCTGCACGCTTGAAAAACAAACCACATCGAAGGAGATTGGCAGCCATGACACCACGATCATCTTCCTGCCTTTAGGGATAGAATTAAACTTCGTGTTTAGAAAGGACCGACATTACTGTTGAGGATATAATTGTTTTCGTTGCCCTAGCAGCACGAGCTTCAGAACAGGCTAAATGAACAGTATCTTGCGAGGTCGACAGTGGGCCTGTTTTGATCGTTACTCTTCCGCACAACAACCACAACGATGTCCCAAAGTCACAATAACTGCCATTGAATGCCTCTTCCAGGCACCACTCGGCAGCCATTAGCACTGACTTCACCCCTGCTCAAACTGAAGATTTTTCGCGCTGTTGAATAGACAACATTTTCTGTTTGACGTGAACTCGCCCGTCCTCAGCATGACTACCAGCGCTACTCACAGCATCCAGATTGACGGATCTCGTATTGTACATCGGCATCCATATCGCATGTCTCAGGCAGAACGCAAGCTCATCCAAGAAAAAGTCTTAGACATGCTAGGACGCCACATGATACGTTCTTCCTCAAGTCGCTGGTCAACCTAGTTGTTCTCGTTCAAAAGAAAGATGAGACAGAGCGTTTCTGCTTTGATTACCATGCGCTAAACAAAATAACGCGAAAGCATGTTTATCCTCTCCCTCGAATCGACGACTCACTAGATTCATTACAGGGCGCCGAGTACTTTTTCTAGATTCGACGTTAAGTAAGGCTACTTGCAGATACCAATGTCGGAGTCTCATAAAGCGAAGGCCACCTTTTCAGCGCCAGAAGGGTTGTGCGAGTTTAATGTGATGCTTTCTGCAATCTGTAATGCACCTCCGCCTTCGAACTTATGATAGAAGGCGTATTGCGTGGTTTGAATTGGAAAACGTGTCTGGGCTATCTCCATTGCATAGTAGTGTTTTAATCCACATTCTCGAAGCATCTACAACGTCGTGACGTAACCTCAAATGTCTTGCAAAAGCCGGTTCACAGCGTAACACCAAAAAATGTACCTTTACTAGCAAGACAATCAAGGTTCTCGGCCACCTCGTCAGAAATGAAGAAATTTGGGCAAACTCTGAAAAGCTTGCCGCCGTCCTTAATTTCCCTCGTCCTCTACGTCAAAAAAACCTGCGCAGCTTTCTTGGGTTATCTTTTTACTTCCAGCACTTTATACGTGGTTTTGCGGAACTTGCATCTCCGCTCATTTATTTCTCGCAAGGATCGTCCGCATCGTTTTGTCCGAAGACTGCGAAAGCGCTTTCACAGCCTTGGGGCAAGCCCTCACTTCAGATACGGTAGTGTCACTTTGATTCAACCGTACCCACCATCCTTAACACCGCAGCAAGTGGTCATTGTCTAGGTGCGGTGCTCTTGCAGCGTGACGAAAACTCACACGAAAGCATCGTTGCTGATGCAAGTTATGTTCTTATCGCTGCAGAAAAGTACTACACCATCACTAAGAAGGAGTGCCATGCTGTTGTTTCGGCAGTACGAAGATTCCGACCATATCTTCACAGCTCCGCCGCAATGGTCTAGTGGCTAAGGTACTCGGCTGCTGACTTGCAGGTCGCGGGTTCGTATCCCGGCTGCGGCGGCTGCATTTTCAATGGAGGCGGAAGTGTTGTAGGCTCGTGTGCTCAGATCGGGTGCACGTTAAAGAATCCCAGATGGTCGAAGTTTCCGGAGCCCTCCAATACGGTGTCTCTCATAATCAAATGATGGTTTTGCGACGTTAAATCCCACATATCAATCAACCATATCTTCACGGCGTCATTTTACCAACGTTACTGACCATAACGCCTTTTGCTGGCTTTGACCGCTGAAAAACTTATCGGGTCGTCTCGGTGGCTCCGTACTTCGCTTGCAGGAGTACGATTTCGATGTCGGCTACAGATCTGAGAGGAAGGATCCCGGATGGTGATGCTCACTCGCACTGTCCTTTGCCCATCGATACTCCAAAACGACAGCACCTCCCCTATCGCAGCGCTAAGTTCATCACCTGGCACCCTATCCGTCCTTGCTTCAACACCACGTGTCGGCCCATACTGCCGTACCATTGTTGACCGCTTGACCAGCTCTACGATTACTCCAAACGCCAGATTTCGTCAACAACCTAAACAATTTTAGCTTGTAGGTGGGGCTTTATACCACTACATTTACCACATGGATGGCAACGAGTGCGTACCCATCAACCCACAATCCCTGCAACGTCAAGATCTGGAAGCCTTTCATGATGATTCAAGCACCGCTCGTCTAAGATATCTTATCTGATGACTTATCTTATGTGAGACTTATAACAAGACACGAAGTCGTAGTTTTTCGCCTGGCCCCTTTTCAGCTGTCGCTAAATTCGTCACTCCTGTGTCCATTGCCAACGGTGAAAACGAGCGACAACTGTTCCAGCTGTCTTGATGCAACCTGTTCCTTGTCGCGCCTCGCCTTTGGAAGTCGTTGGAATCTTGTATGACACTCTTCCTATATAGGTCAACGGGCATTGCTGGATTGAGACGGCCGTCGACCACTTTACCTGCTTCGCAGAAATAGAGGCGGAAATGTAGGCCCGTGTGCTCGGATATGGGTGGACGTAAAAGAACCCCAGGTGGTGGAAATTTCCGGAGCCCTCCACTACGGCATCTCTTATAATCATATGGTGGTTTTGGGACGTTATAACCCATATATCAATCAATCCGCTACGCAGAAAGAGCTTCAATACCATCTGAGACTGCGACTGAAGTCGCCGAAGTCTTCTTTCGCCAAGTGTATTTGCGCCTTGCCGCTCCACGCATTCTCCTGAGCGATCGTGGCAAAGTCTTTCTCTTTTCTATTGTCGAGCAAGTTTTGCGTGCCTCGAACACTGTTCAGTAGACCTCTCTTAGCTAGCACCCGCAGACCAACGGATAACCTGAACGCTTTCATCGGACCCTATCGGACATGGTCACCATGTACATTCACCCCACTCACACGAACTGGAATGCGAGTCTACCCTTCGTGACATTCGCTTAAATACGGCTCCTCAACGCACTACCAGCTTTTCTTCCTTTTTTTCTCGTCTATGGTGGCTTGCCGAGTTTCGCTCTGAACGTCTCTTTCCTTTCGGCCCCTGCACCCTCGACGACTCTTTTCTCTGAAGAATCTTTATCTAGTCTTGCACACTTCAGTCACCTGAATCGCGTTAACGACGGTATCTCTCAAGACATTCTAAAAGCTCGTTACGCATCTTCTCGCCGTGTTGCGAGTTTTTCCCCTGGTGACGCAGGTCTTTTATGGACTCCACTGTGCGTCCCCGGATTATGCGACAAAATCATCAGTCGCATCATTGGGCCGTACACGGTGGTCGGACAGACATCTCCTGTTTATTACCGCAATCATCCTCTTAGCATTATTAGTTATCATCGTTGCCGAGGGACAGGGATCATGAACGTATCTCGTGTAAAGCGTAATGAACAGCGCATTAGTTAATACTCGCAGGCGACCAAGCGGCCGCTTTCACCGCGCTGGGTAAATAGTGTGAGCGCGGCAAGTGAATGACTCTTCATTCTCTTTAGATATCATCACCTGTACATCTTCATCATCTGTAAATATTATCACCAGTGTGATTTAGCACGAGCCTGGCTGAATAAAGTGGTTCCTCACACTATGTACTGTTTCATAGCAAATCCTGTCAGACACAGTTCCTGATGACACAAAAATATTGTCTTCCTTTGGTAGTTAATTAAACACAAAGTGACCGAGTCAATTTTTTTTTAAATTCACAATTGGGTTTCCATATTGCACAGGTTGTATGATGCATACCGCCACCTTAATTGATTTCTACACACGCGACAAGAATTATGCCACGTTATTTTCAAATAACTTCTGCGTGTATTCGGGTTACACAAGTCCGGGGCGCAAAACATATAAAATACGTCATTCCAGTTACACACCTGCGACCTGGGTGGTTTCTCGTCCACGGTGATACAGTCACAAGAACTAGATTGATAACCATGTTTAGCCGAGTTACAAGAGTAATGTTTGAAGAAACCGATGATACTAAAGCGTAATAGGAAAACGGTGCGAAACCAAAGGAGGCTGCACGAGTGCTGGTTAAATGTTTCGCGACAGCAAGCGCTGTAACTGTCCGATCGTGTTTGGTCATAAATCGAACCATGTCCGCTTATCATTTCGCCGAGTGGAAGACTGCACAATCCAGATATATGTCGGCAGATGTTGACATAAAGCTTGTTCCGGAACAGAAACGAGGCGCAGCATTAAGCAACAGCAAAAACTGCGCATTTGGTCTGCGTGCCCCATACTGTTCGCCCCCCCTCCTCACTGCGCTAGTTTTCTTTATTTTTCTGTAATTTTATAACAAGCAAAGAGACACAGTGGCTCAGCCTTGACCTCTCGCTTGCTGACATTGTCATAAAACAGAAAAAAATATTCGTAGTCTGACCTAACACATGCTAAATTGTTCGAAAACGCCACTCATCCAAGTACCAGCCAATAGGACACTCCGCGCAGCTGGCACGCTCCAGAAAGAAGGGAGGCGCTGATTGCCAGTCCCGTCCTCTTAGCCGGATGATTGGGTCTATAGGGAAATAAAATTTTATGCGTGTTCACTTTCTAAATGGATATGTAACGAAAAAGCGCCCCCCAAAACTGTATGTTCCTCAAGGTACGCAGAACTTTTATAAAAAATGACTTTGGAGCGTGTACGGACAATTTCATCCTTGCTGAATTAAACATAGACGTGAAAGTTTTAAGTATTAAGGCCAATAGCACTTTTCGGTAAAAAACAGTGGCTGCAGCCTCCGCGCTTCTCGAGACGCCGAGTGAAGACAGTGACGTCATTGTCAGCATGGCACGTCGTCTCTAACAGCAGCACAGCTGAAGTGCCGCCTCGTCGATTATTTCCTACTGCTAGAACCGAGAAAACAGTTCTGACATCCTTAACAATATTTTTAGGTCCTTCCTAAATATGAAGTCCTAATGAATTTCAAAATGTCTTAAGGTTTCTTTGGCTTGACATCTTCCCTATCAGGCACAGGGTTGGTGCTATCATAATACAAGGCATAGGTTTCAGATGGCAAGAGAAGAGAGGGCGAAAAAAATGGCAATGCGGCTCGTTCGACTCTCCTTCCCCGGCACGCGCCCGGACCAACGCAACGTGTAGCTGACCGAGAAAGTCAAGGTACAAGGGATGCGCACGAACTAACAGAAAAGTTGGGTCCTCCAAACTCACAAGTAAGTCCAGTTGACCCCGATGGTTGCGCCACTTCAGAAGGCTGTCACGGAGAGTAGCGCCGCATCACAACATTGTAGCTGCGGAGAGTTGACTAGGAACATCGGGATCACTGCACGCGTAATGCGGCAAGTATTGCGCCAATCTTTGCGTTCGTCGAGAGGCCGATGCAGGTCGGTGGCGTCGAGGATGCGGTAGGCGTGGTCATCGAACTCTTCGAGACGGCAGCAGCAGCCAGTAGATGCGATGAAGCACGTTGTGTCTGCGTCATCGTAGAGCGCGTAGTGATGACGCTCACAGCCGGTTCAGACGAGGACAAAGCCGTCGCCGTCTTCGGGGGGACGACGGGCGCTCCCGATATAGGTCGCAGGGTGGCGTCCGAGGCCACGCCGCTGGTACCGACGAGCTCATCCCAGAAAGAGCCACCCATGATGGTCGTCGCACGGCTCCAAGCCACCTGGTGTGCTGCAAGGCTTGACAGCAAGTCACGGTGCTGTCAGGTGAGGCCATGGTGACCGTGGCCATGCGCTGGCGCTGCCAAGAAGTGAAGCGCAGCTCGGTTGCGGATTGTTTATTGCTGCAATTTATCCAGCGGGAATGTTGTGCTGCACACGGCACCTGGCGTGTTTGACGCCGCAGCGCAGGCACGGTTTGTCTCGCGAGCAGAATGCGGGTCCTTGCCTGATGCGGTGGCAGCGGGAACACTGCCGGGGCTGGGGCGGCGAAGATGTAAGGCACGCGCAAACTTGGGAAGGGGTCCTATTTGATTGGCAGACGTAAGCATTGCGAAAGGAATTAAGATGGTGTTGTGTCCCTAGCAGAAAGTCAGGGCCATAGCAGGAGAGGAGGAAAGATTGGTTCGCCCTTCCCCTCGCTCGGAGGCAGGTAGTTGATGGCGGCGTCATGGCTACCGGTCTCTTTCGATGGGGTTTGTTTTCGAGCGCGCAGGCTTCCTTGGTTCCTGCTTCTTCGTGGGCACCAGTCTGGATGCCAAGGTAGCCAGGACAGAATCCTCTTGATGTTTCGTTATGCGGCAGCCTTTCGGCGACACCATCTGTAGCCCCTAAAAAGGCTGCCTGCAAAAACGCGATGGAGCGAATACGAAGGAAAGGATAGCCGCGCAAATTACGCACGCCCTTTCTGCTTGCAATTGTATAGGCCTCTCGCGTGTTGACTATTATTTGAGTGATGCGCCGAGTGCGCATTTTATTATATTTTTATTCTTTTATCATTCACTCTTTGTCTATATTTTTCCCGAAAGGAGAAAGAGGGTGCAGTAGCGGTGATTAATTTTGTCGCGTCATTCTTTTAACGTTGCATCACACGCACGTAGAAGCTTCATGCGTGCACAGATGGAGATATATATTTAGCTGCGCATGACAGTTCACTTGTGCGATAACTCTACTCTACAAAACACTGAGTGCTCATAGTATCTATATTTTCTCTTTTATCAATCTTTTTTTATCAATTTTCTTTTCTTTCTTGTAGAAGGGAGAGGGTACAGGGGAGTTGTTTATATTTTCCATGTGATTCGTTCAGTGTTTTCTCGCACGCACTTTAAGGTATGCTAATTGTGCAGCGTGATGAAACGATGAACAGATGACATTGAAAAGATAAACAACTCCCCCTACGGCCTCTCGCTCATACAAAAAAGGAAAAGAAAATCGCTAAAAAGATATCGATCAAATAGGAAAATGATACCATGCGCGTTCGGTGTTCTGTAAAGTAGAGGCATCGCGCGATTAATCTGTCATGGGTGCTAAATACATACTCATCTGTGCAAGCATGAAGCTTCCACGTGCGCGGGATGCAATGTTGAGCAAATGACGTGGAGGTAAAAAACGCTATCGCGCTCAATTTCTTCTTTATTAAAAATATAGACAAAAAAAATTGATAAAATGAATAAAAAGATGATGCAATGCGCATTCAATTCCTTTTGGAAACCCGAGTCAACAAGCGAGAGGCCCGTACGCTTGCAAGCAAAAAGGAGGTATGTATTTTGCGCGACAATTCTTTCCGTCGTATTTGCTCAGACGCCCTTTTGCACGCCGCCTTTTTATGAGCTACAGATGGCGTCACCGAAAGGCCACTGGAAGACGGAATATCAGGATTCCGTCCAGGCAACCTCGGCATTCACACTGGTGCCCTGGCAGCAGCAGGAACAAAGGAAGCCTTCGCGCTTGAAAAACAAACCCGATCGAAGGTGACTGGCAGCCATGACACCACCATCATCTACCTTCCTACGAGCGAGGGAAAGAGGCAAACCGGACTTTCCTCCTTTCATGCTATGGCCGTGACTTCTTGCAAGGGACACACCGTATTTGTTTCGTTTCTCAACGCCTGTGGCTGCCCAGCAAAAAGCACCTCCCCCCCCCAGTATGCGCGTGCCTTACATCCTTGCCAGCCCCGGCCCCTGCAATGTTCCCAATGCCGCCGTATCGGGCACGCAACGGCGACCTACTCGCGGGACGAACCGTGCCTACGCTGCGGCGTCAAACCCGCCAGGGACCGTGTGCAGCAAAACATCCACGCTGCCTAAATTGTAGCCGAAAACAATCCGCAACCGAGGTGCGCTATACTTCATTGCGGCTCCAGCGCAAAGCTGTGTTCTTCATGGTCTCATCTGACAGCACCGTGACTGGCCGCCAAGCCTTGTTGCCGTGCGAAAATCATCATGGACCGCTTTTTCCGTAATGGCATCGCCTGTGTTCGTGTTCGTGGCGCCTGCCGTGTCCACGAACACGACGACAGCTTCATCCTCGTCTCAACTGGCGGTCGTCGTCGTCACCATTCGCTCGACGACGACGTAGACACCGCGTGCTTCATAGCATCTGCTTGCAGCTGCCGCCATCTCCAAAAGTTCGACGGTCACGCCAACCGCACCCTCGACGCCACCGACCTGCGCCGGCATCTCGACGAACACAAAAGACTGGCGCACTCCTTGCTGCATTACGCGAGATATGATCCCGATGTTCCTCTTCGACTCTCCGCAGCGATGGTTTTGTGTGGTGGCCCTCGGGTTCGTTAGAGCATTGTGAAGAGAGCAACCATCAGGGTAAACTAGACTTACTTGTGAGTTTGAAAGGGCTAACTTTTCCTAATTCCCGCGTTAGTTTGTGCGCCTCACGTGTACCTTGACTTTGTCGGTCTGCTGCACGTTGCGTTGGTTCGGACGCTGCCGGGCAAGTAGGGTCGAACGAGTCGCATTGTCAATTTTTTCGCCCAGACTTTTCTTGCCATCTGAAACCTATGCATTCTATTTCTATTACCCCATCCCTGTGCTGGCCCGTGAACGTGTTATCTTAAAGATAACTGAATGAATTTTGGAATTCAATGAAGCTTCGTATATAAGAAGGACCTACTATATTGTTGAGGATGTCCTAATTGTTTTCACGGCTCTAGCAGCAGGAGCTTTAGAAGAGGCGAAATAAAAGATTGCCTTGCTCTGCCCCCGCGAGCAGGCTGAAAGTGTGGGCGTTGAAGCTTACGTCACCATAGTATTTCTTGACCCGGAGCAACTGTTCTTTCTTATGTTCAACCACGGCCTTCGTGTTTAACCTATGATGTGTGGTTGCTGTAACTAATCGACGAGGCCACACTTCGCAGTGTTGCTGTTATAGATGACGCGCTATTCCAAGAGTGACGTCACCGTGCTCACTCGACGTCTCAAGAAACCCGGAGGCTGCAGCCACTGTTTTTTCACCTGAAAGTGCTATTGGCGTTAACATTTCAGAACTTTCCCGTCCATTTTTATTCTGCAAAGACCAAATTGCGTGTCCACGCTCCAAAGTCAATTTTTTATGAAAGTGCTTCTGCGTCCCTTTAAGGATAAACAGTTACGGGTGGCACTTGCCCCTTGCATAATCATTTAAAAAGGGAACACGCATCACATTTCGATTCCCCATAGACCGTATCATTCGGCGAAGAGGACTGGACTGGAAATCAGCGCCTACTTCCTTTCTAGAGCGTGCCGATGGCACCGAGTTTCCTACTGGCTAGTGCTTGGATGAGTGGCGTTTTCTAACAATTTACCATGTGTTAAGTAGAACTACGGGTATTCTTTTTCTGTTTTATGACAATGTCAACCAGCGTGAGGTCAACGATGAGCCGCTGTGCTTCTTTGCTTGTTCCGAAAATTACAGCAAAATAAGGAAAACTGGCGAGGGCGGGGGGGACTGGCCGAATAGTATGAGGCATGCATCACGAAACGCGCAGCTTTTGCTGTTGTTTCATGCTGTGCATAGTTTGTGTTGCGTAACAAGTTTTACATCGACATGTGCCAACCTATACCTTGATGTGGCAGTCTTCCACTCGGGTAAATGATAATCTGACATGTTTTTATTTATGACCATGTATTTATTTATGACAAGTTTTTATTTATGACGTGAGCGAGTTCAGGATGGTTCTGGCGACGCGTGGTACTACACGAACTGTCGTGAACAACTTCGTAAGTGACCTCACTCAGTTGTCGCAGCACTCAGTATGGCCCGAAGTATCTTCTTAAAAGCTTTTGGGAAAGTCCTCGTTTCCGTACGTGTGTCCAAACCCATACTTTTTCGCCAGTTTGATAGACGACTGTTCTGCGGTGAGCATTGTAGCGGCCTGCATCGTTCTCTTGCTGCTGGCGGATCCGTAAACGTGCAAGTTGCCTAGCTTCTTCCGCGCGTTCCGTGAACGTGTCGGCGTATCGGTTGATGTCCTCACCTTCGTGCGGTAGCATTGCATCTAGCAGTTCGTACGTCTCGTCCATGAACGAGGCTGAACGGGGTCAGGCGGGTCATTTTGTGCTTGGCCGTGTTGTACGCAAATACTATGGATGGCAAGATTTCATCCCAATTTGTGTTTAACTTCTACGTACATCGAAAGCATGTCTTAATGGGTTTTTTAGACGCTATGTCAGCCCGTTTCGTTTGTGGGTGGCCGGCGGTGGTCTTACGATGCGCTGTTCCACTCAGCTTGAGGACGTGATCCAAAAGAGCTGCCATAAATGTGGGTCCTCTGTCTGTGGTCACGACGGTTGGTGCACCATGCCTCGGTACAATATTCTCGATGAAAAAAAAATCTTGCCACCTCCACTGCTGTACCTCTCTGGATAGCCTTTGTCTCGGCATAACGGGTCAGATAATCCGTCGTGACGATAACCCTGCGGTTCCCTGCAGTAGAAGTAGGTAGTGGGCCCAAAATGTCCATGCCGATCTGGTAGAATGGAGCTGTTGGGACGTGAACGGGTTGCAGGAGGCCAGCTGGTTTAGTCGTTGGGGACTTGCGTCGCTGGCCGTCGAGACGGGTACGGACGTGGTGCTTCACGGCTGTGGTTAGTCTCGGCCAGTAATACCTTTGCTGTATTCTGGCCCACGTTCTCGTGTAACCCAAATGGCCAGAGCTAACCTCGTTGTGGCATTATTTGAGCACTTTGGTACGAAGGGCTGCTGGGATGACAAGCAGATAGGCGGATCCCGTCGGCGAAAAGTTTCTTTTGTAGAGTACTCCGTCCCGTAAACAAAACGATGACAACACTCTTGCGAAAACTCTTGCGCACTCTGATATCTCCCATCCAAGCAGTTAATTAGGCCAAGAATCAGCGTCGTCACGTTGTTGCTGCGCAATGGTGGTAGTGTCGAGGACACCGATAAATTTCGTTTCCTCCTCTTCAGGTAGGGTTGCCGACTCAAGGGGTGAACGGGACAGACAGTCAGCGTCCATATGTCGCTTGTCTGACTTATGTACGACTACCATATCGAATTCTTGCAGCCTGACACTCCAACACACTAATCACCTGGTAGGGTCTTTTACACTTCCTCCATTCATACTGTGGCCCTGACTTCCCGCAAGGGACAAAACATCATCTTATTTCCTGTATCAACGCCTGCAGCTGCCCAGCAAAAGGCACCCCCCCCGCAAATTTGTGCGTGCCCACATCCTCGCCAGCCCCAGCCCCTGCGGTATTCCCGCTGCCACCGCATCAGATAGGGAACCGCCACCTGCTCGCGAGACCAAGCGTGCCTGCGCTGTGGCGTCAAACACGCCAGGCGGCGTGTGCAGCACAACATTCTCACTGGATAAATTGTAGCGATAAACAGTCCGCAACCGAGCTGCGCTTCACTATTTGGCAGCGCCAGCGAATGGCCGCGGTCACCATAGCCTCATCTTAAAGCACCGTGACTTGCCGTCAAGCCTTGCAACACACCAGGTTGCTTGGAGTCAAGCGACGACCATCATGGATGGCTGTTTCTGGCATGAGCTCGTCGGTACCAGCGGCGTGGCCCCGGAAGCCACCCTGCGTCCTACATCGAGATCGCCCGTCGTCCCCCCGAACACGGCAACGGCTTTGTCCTCGTCTGAACCCGCTGTGATCTTCGTCACTACGCGATCTACGACGACGCAGACACAAGGTGCCTCATCACATCTGCTGGCTGCTGCCGCCGTATCGAAGAGTTTGACGACCACGCCACCCGCACCCTCGACGCCACCGACCTGCGCCAGCCTCATGACAAACACAAAGACTGGCGCACTCCTTGCCGCATTACGCGTGCTGTGATCCCGATGTTCCACTTTGACTCTCCGCAGCGACGGAATGGTGTGGTGGCCCTCCTCTTCGTGAGAGCCTTATAAAAGAAGGAACCATCAGGGTCAACTGGACTTACTTTTGAGTTTGAAAGGCCCAACTTTCTTAATCCCCACGTTAGTTCGTGCGCATCACTGGTACCTTGACTTTTTCGGTCTCCTGCACGTAGCGTTGGTTTGGACGCTTCCGGGCAAGTAGGTTAAACGAGTTGCAATGCCAATTTTTTCGCCCTGTTTTTTTCAGGCCATCTGAAACCTATGCATTCTATCACCATTGCCCTATCCCTGTACTGGCCTGTGAAGGTGTCATCTCAAAGATAACTGAAGGGATTTTTGAATTAAAGGAAGCTTCGTGTTTAGGAAGGACCAACAGTATTCTTGAGGGTGTCCTATTTGTTTTCACTGCTCTAGCAGCAGGAGCGTTGAAACTTACGTCACCTTTGTATTCCTTGGCCCGGAGCAACTGCACTTTCTTATCTTCAATCACGGCCTCCGTGACCAACCTATGATGTGTTATTGCCGTAACTAATCTTCGAGGCCGCACTTCAGCAGTGCTGGTGTTACAGACAATGCGCCGTACCGAGAATGACGTCACCGTGTTCAATCAACGTCTCAAGAAGCCCGGAGGGCGCATCCACTGTTTTTTCATCGAAAAAAATATTGGCGCTATTTTTTAGAACTCTCGCGTTCCTTTTCTGATTCAACAAGTATCAATCTGTCCGTACACGCTCCTAGGTAAATTTTTAAACTGTGCTCCCGCTTCCCTTTAAGGATAAACAGTTACGGTTGGCACTTTCCCGATGCAAAACCATTTCGAAAGTGAAGACAGCTCATTTCGATTACCTATAGACTGTACCACCCAGCCAAGAGGAGTGGACTGGAAATGAGCACCTCCTTCCTTTCTAGAGCGTGCCGACTGCACTGAGTGTCCTACTGGCTGGTTCTTCGAAGAGTGGCATTTTCTAACAATTTAGCATGTTATGTAAAACTTCGGATATTTTTTTAGTTTTATGACAATGTCAACGAGCGAGAGGTCAACGATGAGCCACTGTGCTTCTTTGCTTGTTCTAAAAATCACAGAAAAATAAAGGAAACTGCCAAGGGGGGGGGGGGGGCTAGCGAATTATGGAGCTTTTGCTGTTGTTTTGTGCTGTGTATAGTTTGTGTTGCGTAACAAATTTTACATCAACATGTGCCGACATATACCTTGATTGCGCAATCTTCCACTTTTGGGAAATGATAAGCTGATATGGTTCTAGTTATGACCCAACATGATCGGTGAGTTAGAGCCTTGTCCGTTCGCGAAACATCTACCCATCACTCGTGTAGCCGCCTTTGTTTTCGCTTCGTTTTCTTATTATTTTTAGTATCATGGGTTTTGTTAAGCTTTAGTCTTGTAGCTCGGCGAAACACAGTTATCATTGTTGTTGATAAGACTGTATCAACGCGGACAAGAAACCACTCACTTTGCAGCCGGGATTATTGACGGCTTGATGAATTTATTTTTGTTTTGCGCACCAGACATGTGTATCCTGAATACTCGGCGAATTCTACTTGAAAATAACGTGACGGAACTCCTGTCTCGAGAGTAGAAACCAATTATGACGACGGGGTGCATCGTAAACCCTGTACAATATGGAAGCCGAATCGTGAAAAAAAATTGAGTAAGTGAATTCGTGTTTGAAATAACTACCAAAGGAAGACAATTTTTTGCGTCGTCAGGAACTATGTCTGAGAAGTTTCGCCATGAAAAACAATATAGTGTGAGGAACCAGTTTATTCAGCTAGAGTAGAGCTATATCACACAGGTGATCATATTTACAGATGATTAAGATGCGCAGTTGATGATTATATCTAAAGAGAATGAAGATGCATTCACTTGTCGCGCTCACACTAATTCCCCCGCGCGGTGAAAGCGGCCACATGGTCGCCTGAGAGTATTATCAAATGCGTCGCACATGACGCTTCAAACAAGATACCTGCACTATTCCTGTCGCTCGGTAACGACGATTAGGATTAGTGCGAAGAGGAGAAACGTCGTGAATGACAGGAGATGTCCGCTCGACCACCGTGTACAGCCCAATGAATTGACTGGTACATTTGTCGCATAAGCCAGGGACGCGTAGAGTCCATAGAAGAACTTCGTCACCAGGGGAAGAACCCGCAACACGGCGAGACGAGTCGTAGCGAGATTTTCGAGTGTCTTGAGAGAGGCCTGTGTTAAAGCGGGACAGGAGATTGCAGTGTGCGAAACGAGATAAAGATTCTTCAGAGAAATGAGTCAGCGAGGGTGCAGAGGCCGAAATAAAAGAGACACTTAGAGCGAAACACGGCGAGCGACCATGGACAAGAAAAAATGAAGAAAAGCTGGTAGTGCATTGAGCTGCCGTATTATAAGAGATTGTCACGAACGGTAGAATCGCATCCCTGTTCGTGTGGTTGGGGTGAATGTACATGACGATCATGTCCAATGAAATCGTTCAGGTAATCCGTTGTTCTGCGGGTGGTAGCTAAAAGAGGTCTTGTGAACAGTGTTCGAGGCACGCAAAACTTGATCGACAATAGAAGAGAAAAAAGACTTTGCCACGACTGCTCAGGAGCATGCGTTGAGCTCTATAGTGTAAAAAGATTTGGCGAAGAAAAAAATCGGTGACCTCAGTGGCAGTCGCCGATAGTATAGAAGCTGTTTCTGTGTAGCGGGTGAGGTGGTCGACGGCAGTGACATCCAGCGACACTCCATGTCGAGTCCAACGACTTCAATATGCGAGGCGGCACAAGGAAGAGGTTGCATTAAGCCAGCCGGAGCAGTTGCCAGTCGTTTTCGCCGTTGGTCTGGGAGATCGTCATGTATCGGTTGGATCGTCATGTAAACCTTGCAGAACTTCACGTGGGACTACGGGTAAACACTTGTTGCCATTGATCTGGTAAATTTAGTGGTATAAAGCACCACCGACAAGCTTAGATTGTTAAAGTTATCGACGGAGTCTGGCGTTCGGAGAAGTAGTAGAGCCGTTCAAGCAGTAAACCATGGTGCGGCAGTATGGGTCGACACGTTGTTGTGAAACAAAGATTGATAGGGTGCCAGGTGATCAACTTAGTGCCGCGATTGTTGAGGTGCATTCGTTTTGGAGTATCGATGGTGAGTGGCTTCTGCTGAGCAAAGGACAGCGCGTTGGATTATAAGCTTCTTGATGCTTCTTCCCATATCTGTAGGCGATATTGAAATTGTACTCCTGCAAGCGAAGCACCCAGCGACGGAGGCGACCTGATAAGTTTTTTCAGTGATGAAATGTAGCATAGAGCGTTATGGTCAGTAACAACGGTAAAATGACGGTCGTGAAGATATGGTCGGAATCTTTGCACTGCCCAAACAACAGCATAGTCCTCCTGCTCGGTGATAGTGTAGTTTTTTCTGCAGCTGTACGAACACTACTTTCATAAGCAACGACGTGTTCACGTGAATTTTTTTCACGCTGCAAGAGTATCGCACCTACACCATAACTACTTGCCTCGTTGTGAAGGATGGTAGGTGCGGTTGAATCGAAGTAGCAAAAGTACCCGATCTAAGATGAGGGCTTGCTTCTATGTCGTGAAAGCGCTTTCGCAGTCTTCGGACCAAATGAAGCTGACACTCCTTGCGATGCAAGAGGCGCTGATGACAACGAATGAAAGCGGACGCAGAAGACGAGAAATCTTACCCAGAATGAGAGCGGGGGTGCACTCACGAAATACCGCGAATGTGATGCGATGACGAAGGCCTTCTATGCAGACACAAACGGCACACACTGTAAGTGGACAAATGAGAGTGTTGGTCACTGCACGGACTGGTGGGCCGCCACAAGGCGTGGTGACTTTTGGTATGCGGGAACGAAAATCAGCATGAATTATTGAAATGGCAGTGCCAGTGTCTACAAGAGCATCAACGTGTACACCTTCTACAAACATTGCTATCAAATTCGACGGCCACTGTGGAGGTATTGTTGGATGTCCGTTAGATTCAGTTTCCCCTCCTAAAACTGCATCAGGGAAATTCCCCGCGTGGGTGTTCGTGGAAATGGAGGCGGGCCGTAGAGGCGACACTAAACGGTGACCTAGCGAAGGCGACCTGTGGCGAGACGTGCGGGCATTCCCAGGCATGTCAGTATGGTAAGTAGGAGACGATGAATGGTGATAGGATTTGCGGGAGGGTAGTCATAGTTCTTGGTCGGGCGGAACCTTTGATGTTCTTCAGGAGCGTAGTCGCGTGTCACGTCTTGTTGGCGCCTTCGAAAAAACCGAGCGATGTGTCCTCGATAGCTGAAGGCGGCCTTCAGAAACTCTTAACCCAGACAGCACACCGGCGTTGTACCAATCTTGGACCCGTATCGTCGAACGTCGACCGCAATATTGGCCCAAGGTTGGCATCTCGGCCAGGTGCAACTTGCTCTGACGCTCAAGCCAACCTGGGGCAGACGTTCTACCGTTTCATTTGCCAATATCCAGCCGACACTGGTACACTAACACAAATCAATGAGGACCATCCTTTCACCGAAGTAGTTGCCAATATACATCCAGCTGAGGACCATTCTCGGACTACTTTGTTGCCAATGAAATGCCATTATTATGCCAACATTTGATTACGATGAATATTGGCTGCCGTTGGCTTGGCAATACTCCACCATTAATAATATAGGCTTTTTACTACTGGCATTCCTTATCCGGTAGACTTTACATAACGCCCCCAGAACTTCCCTAAGCAGATTATAGCAGCCCCATGCGTGCTTCGCGGTGTAGTACACATCAAGGCGACTGACCACTGGACGACTTAGTGTAGAAACACTACATGATTACGCTAACCCGTCCAATTTTTGCTTTTTTTCTTGCATAGCCCTTTACTCTCCCCGCATGTAGAGCACAAGACTGCACAAGTCTAGTTACATTCTAGTTTTCTCCACACAATCATCCTCAGTTTTGCGAGAAATAGTAACATAGGCAATTCCATTAAGTATTAGCAGAAAACACTAGCTAAAATATCTGCTTGCTGCAAATATTCCGCACACAAGCACTCGATAAATAAGAATACCAAGACACAAGTTTTATAACTTTATTTATAAGTATACAGAGTCAAACAAGTATTTTCAGTTCAGCTTTTCAAGTAACTGCTGTTCAGTAATGCAGCACGAACTAGGAGTAGAGTACAGCAAGGCTCCAAGGGCACAGAGCTGGCCAGGGCAGCAGAGGTGGGGCGTTGATTTAGTGGCTGCAGCAGGAGATGAGGCAATGGCGTTGTGCTGCACAGGGTCCTGAAAACAATGACTGGGCAGAAAACCAACCATCACAGGTGATCGCAGGTCCCTGCTCTGAAGGGCAGCAGCGATTGGGCTGCAAATTTATGAACACATCTGTGAAGTGCCTTTCCCAACCTCCATCAAGGCCAACAAACTTGAACAGCCGCATTTTGATGAAATGCTGAGCAATTTTCAAACACCTTCATAGGTGAATAGAAATAAACACCTCAAAATAAGTTCTGAGCACTGCAGTGTAACATATGAGCAAGCTAAAACAATGAAAAACATGACTTGCAGTGTTGCAAGCCAGGTGAACTAGTCTGCCGCTATAGCTTATGGCTGTATGAATTTATAACAGGATAACAGGACAACAAGCCACATGACCGCACGAACTTTAAACTCAGGGTTATTCTTGGGTAAACGTCAGCTAATACTACACAAGAAGATGAGTGACCTCCAGATAGACAACACAAGATGAAAGAATCTATTGATTGATTGATTGATATGTGGGGTTTAACGTCCCAAAACCACTATATGATTATGAGAGACGCCGTAGTGGAGGGCTCCGGAAATTTAGACCACCTGGGGTTCTTTAACGTGCACCCAAATCTGAGTACACGGGCCTACAACATTTCCGCCTCCATCGGAAATGCAGCCGCCGCAGCCGGGATTTGAACCCGCGCCCTGCGGGTCAGCAGCCGAGTGCCTTAGCCACTAGGCCACCGCGGCGGGGCTGAAAGAATCTATGGAAACCCGATTTCTGCACTGACACTTGTGGATTATTGCACGACTTCGGAAATATTTAAAATGGTATCTCCTAGTGCTATGAAAGATGGGCTGTTGTGGTTTTCTATGTTTTCCTTTTTGCAATAAATAAACCTCCAAAATTTTACGTCCTTTTTCGGACTTGCATCGATCCGAAGTCTTGGTTTTTTTAGGAGACCAGGACTGAATATGTGACTTGCCAAAAAACAGCCCTTTGTATAAATCGCGACACAACTCAGCCATTCGCGCCCAGAATACCGGTTGTAGGGAGAGCACGCACGTGTGCCATTGCCATGGTTCTAAAATGTTATTGGCAAAGTGATTTGGAGTACATTATGACATATATGCAGCTGTAAAAAGTCAGTTTTTTCTCCCAGTTTTACGAATCTCATGGTCACCATCTTCATAAATCCACATTTGAATTCTTAAAAAAAATTGACAGGCCTGGTGACTTCTAATGTAGACCTCATAATTGTTTGCTGAGTGGGGTGGGAATAAAGGAAATACCACTTGGTTGAAATAGCAGTGCTTATATTTACTATGCATGATTTAGGGAATTGTTAAATGTCCTATATATATATATATATATATAGAATATTAAAATATGAGCTTTCTTCTCAAGCTGCTCGAAAATCAGGTCTTTCGATATAAAAAAATGAAAGTTTTTTTCTTGTAACCTGCCCAAATTTAGGACTTATTGCTCCAAAAGTGAAATTTTGCAGCTCCAAAAACTGCCTCAAATTTATTTCGGCTGTGTCACCCCTGGCAAATGTATAAGCAATGAATTAACAGCGAAGTTTTAACTTGATCTTTAACAATTAATTATGAATGATGACAGTGACAACTGTAGCATTTAGAAACCTCAGACAACAGTTTGTCAATGTAACTCATGTCATTGTTTCTCTTTATTGTCCAGAATATATCTACGTGCGGCTGGTCCGGAGGCGCACGCTCGCTTTCT
>WOVY01004444.1:0-99939 GCA_013436015.1 Rhipicephalus annulatus
CAACACACAAACTTGTGGACGAAATAAAGCTTGATTTGATTTGATTTGATTGAAGATGCGTCCGTTGCAAAATAATGCTGCTCGAGACGAATCATTGACCTAATCGGGAGCAGATGTCTCCTCTTCTTGTCGTCTTTTCCAGTCTTCCCTTTTGGTGCGATACACTTGGCTGAGTGGATGTCGAACTGAATACGGCGCTGCTCTATACATCCGACAGTATTGTTGGTCTTTGTTGAACTTGTGTTGATGCGAGCAATTTTTCGATTGGTAATTTTTCCGGTGGCATAGTAGAAACTTCTGAGTCGGGAGAAAGCTGGCTGATCCAACGCTAGTTGGTTCTAATGAGTTAAGTCACAATGACTTGTTTTGTTCTGATACGACGACCAGTAATTCACGTGTAGGGTATTTACCTTTATCTGCGAAGTTCCGGAAAATCGGAGCTTCCTTTGTTTACACAAGTACTTTATTAAATTTTGGAGAGCAGAACAGCCTACAACTTCGCAAAATAGCAGGCACGAGTGCGTGGAAGGGGAGGGGGCAGAGCACAGTCACGTGAGGAGAGCGAAAGAGAGATTCCAGTGGTGGTGGAGGGAGTGCTTGCAGGTGGCGGAGTGGTGAGCGATGCGAGGTGCACTAACTGTAGATCATGAAATGCAGTGCAAACATGGCATCGCGAAGGTGCTTATGCTGCTGCGTGCCTACGAAAACTATGCGGAAGGCAAAAGGGATCGTGAGTTACTGATAAAAGGTCTGGAAAGACTTCAAGGCGAAATATTGTCTGTACACCTTTGCGGAAGACATGCGTAGACGAACAATTATTTACGAATATTTCATCACAAGCTTCCATCTTTTCATGACTTCTGCCTTCATATCTAGAGAAAATCACTGTATGGGAGGAGAGAGAGAGAATTGTTTTGATAGAGATCTGAAGAAGTTTGGGTTTAGCCTTGACATAATACTCCAGGTACACGGTGATGAATATGATATATACAGTGACAAAAAGATCACACATACCACACCTGCTACACTGTTTACAACGTTATGTTAAGGCCAGTAGCCCGCAAGAATGTCAGTAGCGTTTTCGTTGCGTGTACCGCACTGAAGCTGTCCTGTTATGGGCCTTGAATAGCGCATCAGAGAGAGAGTCTCTGAAGACGACTTTAAAACAATGGAGCAGAAACTTGGAGTGGACTCTATGAGAGGATTCAATAGTCATTCATTGTCAAACAGATATACCAGTGCGTAGCGACTCATTCAGACACATTGGTGCAATAGGGCTTTCGCCTTCTTGTGTGACAAGAAATTAACACCTACCTAGCGAACATTTTGCGACGAAACGACATCAGTGTATATTTTCTTCACTGGCGAAAAAAAAAAGCGTTCTCAGCACAACTTTGTGGCTGCATGTTTTCTTTTCTACAGGACCAAGTGGAAGCGGCAGAGCCAGCTGAAAGCAGAGCAGCTTCGTCGTCGGTCACATCCAGATGCTCATCTGACAAATACAGTGGCGGCCGGCGTCTACCTCAACCTGCTGTCATCCGGAGAACATCGCCTCAACAAGGACGGATACGTCGGAGGCATGTTCGTCACTGGATTCTAGAGCATAGATGGTACAACAGATCACCATGTTTTATCATACCTATAAATATTCTAGCACAATAAATGCAACTACTACGATTCATTGTCTGCATTTTATTGCTGGCACTGCAATCCAGCGTCCTAATGAAGTAGTGGCGTACTTATCAAACCAGGCTGTCTGCCGTTACCTCCAAATATGTCTTGTACAAAAGTAGAGCTAGGTTGAACATTTACGAGATAAGGCATGCTATTGGATGCATGGATGTTCATGTTCAATAAATATAAAGTTCTCACCAATATCACGCTTGATTTGCTGAACTTTATTTACCCTCTTTAGGTAGGTTCTCAGGAACCGCTGTAATATTAGTAACAAATGGCATTAACCTCCAAAAGTACAAACACCTGCTATCGAACCGTCGGAGATAGGATTAAGTAGCTCATCGTCGTTGAGGCGTAAGTTTGACGCCGGACATATCAAGCGCTCATGCACAACGGGAATGCAAAATAAACTTTTTAAGGAAAGAACATGTAGATCATCGTGGAATGGTCCCAGCCGATGTATTGCAAATGAGCGAACGTAGTGAGAATACTCAGACCAGGACGAAATTTTCGGGAACGAAGAAGTTTTCTTCCTGAGAATTGCGTATAGATTTATTGATTGCTTCTTGACTTGTTGCTATGGATGCGCGGTTGTCAACTTTTCTTTCTTATTCAATGTATTGCCTCTCAGCGTGTTCTACATAGCTACCAAAGCATAAGAATTCATGTGCGTCCTGAGTTGTTAACAATGAGTAAAGCTTCCGTGTGCAGCCCATTTTGTAGTAGTACTTGTTCCTGATCTCAGAGGAGTATTGCTTATAAGATGGCGTCAAGGCCGCCGTTAAGACCACCCAGTCGGTGTTGATCAGTAGATACTGTAGGAGGTCCATCCTATGTACGGTTGACGCAGAAGCCTACCTAATGTTCCAGCCACACACAGTCGCACCGTGAATGATTAACGTCGCCTATTCGTAGCTTGAGTCATCGCAGGTACAATGGTTCAGGCGAATGAGGGAACAGGCTAGGTCACCAAACTACGCTTTATTTCTATACGTTAGCAACAGCAATAAAGTGTTGTTTGTTGACAAAAGACGACGCTTTGGTCTTATGCAGCCGTGAACATATTGGCGACCTGGTTGATAAACACACGCGACCATATTTAAACCATGCCATATGCGACCATATGCGACCATATTTAAACCATACCAAGAACATGAATGCAGCCGTGAACACATCGGCGATCTGATTGATAAACACATGCGACCATATTTAAACCATGCCAGGAACACAAATTTTGCCCATTTCCTTTCACAGACATCATGCTGTAAAGAGCGTTGATGGACGTAAGAAGTATGGTAATCAAGCTCAAGTCACAAGATATACCTCTTCGTGAGATGTGCAGCCTCAAATGAAACCTCCTAAGTGTGGTCAAATGAACAATAGAAACATTTTGGTATGAAGGCAGCCGGCTTTCAAGCTACTTACGTCATTTTTCTTCAGGGTACTTTCTTAGCTTTTATCCCGATGCATCCATCTAGCGTGTGGTAAATGATGAAATATTAACTTTTGATTTAATTGAGTCGAATGAAATTTACTGAAAGATGCAGCACGCTCCGGACAGCTACAATGCACGCAAAGAGAATACGACTGGGTCAATGACTGGGTCAAGCGCCTGGCAGATCAACATCACCCTCAATCTGCAAGCTAGTCAGGAGACAATGGGAAGGTGCATGCAACAGGCTGGTCTTCGAGAATTTGTCGCTGACACAAAAGCCATACCTCACAAAGTGACAAAACGGCCAGTGCATTCAGTTTACTAGGGCTGGAGTGCTATACGATCAAATAATGAAAACAAATCACATTCTCAGATTAATTCACCTTAAAGTGCGGATGAGATCAAGAGAGCCGCGTACAGAGCGATATATCCGGATATATTTTTCTAATATTTTGATGAAAATTTTTGCTGGGTGCAAAGGGTTTCCACCTAGACAGACGAATCTATATTTTTTCTTCTTAGCGGAGGTATGAACTCAGCCATGTTTCTGAGACATACAACAGCGGTCGTTGTGCTGTCAATGTTTGGGGAGGAAGTAGCTAAGATGATCCGCTTGCATGCCCTATGATCGTACGCTCTGGAGGGGCCATTTAAATATGACAGACTGTTCTAAGAATAAATGATCCCCGTACCCACTGCTATAGCTGTGCAAAACCTGTTCCAAGAACGTACCGTTTCAGTTCTCGACTCTGCCCCTGGAAAGGTCCTTACTTCAATCTGATGGATAGCGTTTAGAGTGCTATAAAGAAAGTTGGTTTCACACGAACCTCGGAGATGACAGTACTGAGGTGCTCTGGCTCACCATAACCTCAGAGTAAAAGCGTCTTGATGAGAGAAAGGACATCGTAGAAATGCTATACGAGTCACTCCCACGTCGACTGCAAGCTGCACTTGTCGTGGATGGTGCACTCACACGATATTGAAACGGTGCATATTATTCTTTTTACACGAAAAACAATTACGTATCGATTCTTTTGTTATCTACGGGAAAATGAGTCCAATATTCTTCCTTTCGTGTATATAGCAACACCAGATGACAAAAAAACCCTCTAAAAGGGGGAGTGACGTCAATTTTAGTCCTAACATTGTGTCCTCTAGTCCTCACAATGTGGTGAAGTGCGCGCCGTGTGAAAATTTCAATAACTTACGGGAGGACGAACAGCTAACATACTACCTTAGATAGAGGTTAAAGGTAAAAAAGGACGCTTTTTCTGCAGCCCTTTGGGAGCACGGCTAAGCAGTCTTTGACTAGATCATGGCTCTCGGTCAGGTGCGTCCTATTGTTTTGAAGCTCGCCCTTTTACTTCGTCTGGGTTCTGGTTGCACGCGGTGGGGTTCTGAGGTATGAAATGCAGCTAACTCATCTTCTAGAGTTCGATGTACTGATCAGAAGATTCGTCAGCCCACTAACAGTTGCAATTAAAAAATGGCGCAAGAAAAGATGAATTTTTAAATGTTAATATATCACCGTTCATTATAACGACTTGAATGCTTGGTTCACCATTAAGCTTTACAATATTTACTAGCGGCGACAATCGTGAGAACCTGACGTAGATTTCAGCATGTATATTGAGTATCTATCCGCGCAGAATTCTCTCTTCAAAACACCTGTAGTCAGGAGTGCTGGCTGCTCGTATTTACCACTTGTGATGACTCTTGCTCTCATATCACTGAAAGCGAGTGCCGCTATCTACAAAGACAATCGGCGCTGCTCTAAAAAGCATACTTCATAGCATGTTAGACAAATGTGAACGCGCATGCAAGTGTGCTTCTAACTAACGGCTTTTCAATAGACTCCACACCGGATGTTTTCTGCAAAGAAATAGACACGTCAACTTATCCGTAACACTCTTTCGCAGCTTCTTTTCCGCAAAGCTTCAAGAAGGAACATCGCACCTTGAAGTGTTATCACCATTTTCGGAATTCGGGAACAGAAACACGAGCTAAACCCGTGTTTCTGTTAGTTTGGTGGTAAGATTTTTTTTTATTTTCATTGTCTTCGCACATTGCGATAAAGTTGCAATGAAAACAAAAAAGCATTGTGTACGATATGTTTTAGCATGTTTTACGAGCATGTCACAGCTTATTCATTGAGCTTTAGTAAACCGCTTTTCAAGCAATTTATTTTAACAATTTTTCTCGCAAGTATTGGGATCGAATGCCGACCGTGGTGGCCACATTTACGATGGAGCCGAAAATGAACAAAGGCCGAGTACCTAAAGTTAGGTGCATGTTAAAAAGACCCAGGTGGTCGCAAATTTCTGGAACCTTCCCCTATTGCTTCTCCCAAATCATATGCATGGTGGTTTTGTAACATCAAATCCTAACAAAAAAATCTTTTTAAATACTTTTCTGCTGGTTAATATTGTCATTGTTGTACTAAATCAGTTACTACAACAACTAAATGATTGTTTTTTGTTGAATTCTAGATGGTAATAAGTCATGTTTTCACCTTTCTGTGAAACCTTTGATTGAACACTGAATGCCTTCTTCATATACACAAGGAAGAAATAAAAACCACTGGTGATCTCGATCACTGCGCCTATCGCGCGCCGTACCATTCATTGGAATTTCTTTTCCCAAGTGCAAATTTGCCACAGCTTACCGAGTGTCTGCCTTCTGAAGGTGTATTGAAGATTTGATAGATCACCGGCATAACTGAATATTCTCGATTGGAAAAATCTTGCATCTGGTATACATACTTTAATTCAAGTGTGACACAGTAAATTAAAATAATCAGCATAGTGGCTTGCAAGTGCTTATAAGAATGCATTGAAAGTAGTTAACGCCTACAAATGGGGCATCGCTTCCAAAACACAATATTTCAGTGTCAGGTTTTCACGAAGGGTCACCAAGAACCTTAGTTTTCTGATCACGCTTAATGATAGCCATCATTTGCGACAATTGCAAACACGCTTGCCTACTACGTGGTTTATACTGAAAGAAATATTAGTTGAATGTCCTGTTCCCTAAGTTTTTTTTTCAAATGAAACACAGTAAACAGTCAATAGCTCGTGACTAACTCCTGTTTGACTCACTCAACAGAGTTTAATGAACGCGTAGAAGGGCGTTTTTCACAAAAAAACTTCATACAAGTACGGAAAGTAAATGAATGCCTAAATTAATGAGAATACGTTCTACGTGCTCTCCTTATTATGTAAGCGTACTCTTCTTAATATCTAGGCGTTTATCTGAACAGCTGGACACTTCGACTCTCAAGTTTACTGTACTAGCGAATTAACCGATAGTTTTGCCACACGTTTCTCTGCCTTACTGGTGCTGATTCGACTCGTGTGTCATAGTTGACTTTACTTCGTCTTCTTTAGCAGTTTTAAGGGTGAACGAGATGCCGATCTAATTTTGGGATGGCAGAGGCAAGCAGTGATCCACTGCAAACCTGCCCTTTCAAAAGAAGCGTCCTGACGAACCTGATCCAGACAGAAAAATTGCCGGCGTCTGCTCACACCTGGTATATGGCTATATAGTAAACATTTCATGGTAAGATGAATTGTTTACAATTTTTAAAGACGACGCTAAACTTTTGGTGTGTCTGTCTGCCTGTACATTTGTCTGTTTGTCCACTCTTGCCGGCATCGGGTACTTGAAACGGCCGACCCCCACCGCAGCGACCACCAATGTTGCTCACGGTTGAGCGTTCATGTTTGTGCAATTGTCAATTAAAAGTAATTATTTCACATGTCTGGGGCACCATAATACACGCATAATATTCTGCATATGCAGTCTCTTACTAGAAACGCATACATAAGTAATTTTAAGGACCGTAGCGCTTATCACGCTGCGCTTACCATGCAACGATTGCACGGAATGGTGAGTGTTTTCAACGCTTTGCTAAGACGAGATGGTGGTGGCACCTACCCGCCGCCTCGCGTTCTAATTCTTATTCCCTCTGAGACGGGCACGCAAGGCCATGCATTTGTTTTCCAAAAGGAACTGCCAGATGGCGCTGATGTCTCACGTGTGACGTGACTTGATGCGTTTTGTTCTCCTCCGCTGCACGCTCGAGGCACTTTTTTTATTGATATGATATATAAGGAGATGTTCACGCACCATTATGGCGCCGGCTACTCCTTAGCCGTTGAGTGAAGCTTGAACACGTATCTTGAAGCAAAACATACAAAGCAGTGCATGGAAAATAGAAAACTCGGGCACAGATATGCAAAGACACACTTATACGCACATATCACAACATAATGGTAAGAAAATGTTCGGCAGTCAATGAATAAAGTCTCTGATAATGTCCCTCGTTAATATTCGGTCCACCAGCACAAAACAGCAGAGCACAACGTCTGGTCCTTATTAAGACGCATTCGCTCGTGTGTACATAATAGTCGACACGTCATTCATTTCACAACACACACATGATGTGTGTCACATGATACTGTACATAATAAGTACATGTGTTACAAATGAAAGTTCGTTATTTCTTAATAATTGTAAGCAATCCCGCTGTCTTGTAAAAAACGTGTTAATGCTTTTAAAGCGTGTAACCTAAAACTCCAGTAGGCCACGGGCCCAGACGTTTCTTCATGTTAAACGGTCTGCGGTCTAATGCCAACAGTTCGGACTTGAGACGGCCTCTCGGCGTGTCATGATGTGGACAGTCTATGAGAAGGTGACATACGTCTTCATCTATAAATCCACATTCACATTCGGGAGTTTCAGCTCTGCCGATTGTGTGCAAAAAAAGTTTTGTGTATGCGGCGCCTAGCCTCAATTCGTGAATTAGAGTTTCCATACTTCTATCTAATGCCAGCGTAATATTGAATCCAATAAATAGATTGATGTGATATAAATTGCAGCTATTTGTACTTTGGTCAAACCAAGCAGTCTTGCTTATTCTGAAAGTTGTATTCTTTATAATACTACGCAATTCGTTTTTTCGAAATTGGTAAAGAAACAGTAACGTCTTTTCGATGTGCTTGTCGTGCTGTTTCATCGGCATCTGTGTTTCCAGGAATGTTGCAATAGCCAGGTATTCACTGGAATTTGATCTGATGTGTCGCCTTCTTTGCTTTGGTGAGCTCTTTCAGCGTTTCGTATGTCATACTATCACTTATTACTGTCCTATTTGTACTGGAGAGTGATCTTAATGCGGCCTGTGAGTTACTGAAAAGTACCAATTTTCTAGCGTCTGCTACCGAGTTTATGAACTTTAGAGCATACAGAATAGCGAAGAGCTCAGATGTAGTAGATGACGTCATGCGACATGATTTAAAACGATTCCAGAACATTGAGCTGTGGTATGATAAATGCCGATGTTGAAGACGTTGTAGTACTTGAGCCATCTGTGTAAATGTGTATGTACTCTGGATACCACATGTGTATCTGATAAAGCGCTAGTTGTTGAGCAGCTTGGATGAACATGTCTCTCTTTCTAATAATGCCATTCACTGAGAATTCAACGCTTGGTATTGGCAAGCAGCCATGGAGGATAGTCCATTTCAGAGCTCCAAAATTCATTTCTGGGTAAAATATGTACATTACTCTGTACATCGTTATGACCATTGCTTTTATCTCTTAGTAAAATCTCCAGTGCCAATGGGTGGTCCTTGTGTTGCGTCTGTAAGCGAAAAAATGGCGGCATGTTTCAATTGTTCTCATGACTGGAAAGGGTGGTTGTCGAGTCTCTGCTATGACAAGGCTGCTGGAACTCGTTCGTGGAACACCCATGCAGACGCGCAGTCCCCTAGCTAATAGTCTTTGAAGTCGCTCCTCTGAAGTGCGGGAAAGGCCGTGTAAGACTGTTGCAAATATGCAACTTTTTGTCATATTAAACCATTGTGAACAGCGAGCATGGATGATACAGATCTGCCCCGTGATGTCCCCAGCAATTCTTCGGAGTATATTCACCAGCGTATTCCCCTCCTTTTCGAGTTTCTTTGTGTGAGGTACCCATGATAGCTGCCTATAAACTATTACTCTGAGAACCGATGCTGTGTTACAATCATCAGTGGTTCTCCTTCTAAATTGAGATTGAAGTTCTTTAACTTCTTACGGGTGAAGCGCAATACAGCTGTCTTTGCGTGCTATAGAATCATTCCTCTTTTTTTTAAAAGTTGTTGACAATATTTATGCCATCTTGCAATACAATCTGAATTAAACCGTATGTCCGTGCCAGATGCCCAAATGCACACATCATCTGCATATAAGGAGTATTTCAACCGGAAAGCAGTCTTTTAGCTATATCAGCCATAACACAGTTGAAAAAAAAGGGGGCTGAGTACGCTTCCTTGTGGCACTCCCTGTCTGACGTCGTGTTCTGCACTTTTCCTTCGCTCGTCTGAATGAATATTTTGCGACCTGATAAAAATTTAGATACCCATCACAAAGACCTGCCGGACAGCCCGAGTTCCAGCATACTCAGTAGAACATGAGTGTGACGACTGTGTCAAATGCCCTTTTGATGTCTAAGAACACTGTGACCATCAAACTACCACATGTGCGTTAATGTTCCACATACGTTTACTAAGTCCAGTATTGCATTTATTGTGCATCTCTGTTTCCTAAATCCTGTAGATTAGTCGAGAATACACCAGTTCTGTTGCACCACCATTGAAGTCGCGCATCAATCATTTTTTCCATTACCTTACATAGACAGCTTGTCAGACTGATTGGACGGAAGGATTCAAGGTTCAAGGGCGTCTTAGCTAGTTTTGAGATCGTAATGATGCGAGCAGACTTCCAAGACTCGGGTACAATTTCTTGCATCCATAGAATTTTGCAAATATCTAAGAGGATAGTGGTGCCTGTGGGCTCAAGGTTCTTTAGCATATTGTGCGTACTGCCGTCGGGTCCAGAGGCCGATCTTGACGACATGATGCTATAACATAATGCAGCTCTCTTAACGTAAATACAGGGTCTAGTTGAGGATTCTGGGCCCAAAAGCAAGCAATAATTTTCTGGCTGGCTAACGCGACAGAATTATCAAATAGGCACAATGTGATGCGGGCGGTCCCACTGATAATTTGACGAAATTCATCTGCTACCACAGCTTCCGGTTGTCCAGGGCTACAGCAAGAGCACGAAATGGGTAGCTCTGTGATACATGGCCACTAAGTGCTCGAATTACGAGCCAATTCTTAGAACAAGTATGCGGGGAGAGAGCGTGCCACAAATATCACGCCAGCGTCGTTGACCTAATTTTCTAGCCATCTGCGCATTACGCTGCGGATTTTCTGTGCATTTTTGTATGCTTCTAAACTTCCACTGCCTCGATATGCCCTTTCTGAACGTCGTCTGATGGCTCTTAGATGTTCATACTCTCCATCGACTGCAGCATATTCTTTTGGAATCGGAACTCTCTTTGTACATTTATTCGCATTATCTTGCAGAAAGTCAGTAAAGCTTTCAACTGTCGGGAGTTCACTATTAATGTTTTGTTAGGTGGTACCTAAAAGCTTTCCAGTTCGTCAGTTTGCTGTAGCGTCTGATGTCGTCCTTTCGCAAATAGGGGCGATTTATTAGAATGAGAAAATGGTAAATCCCACGTGTTTCTACATCCGTTGTCCATACCACACCATTCACTAGATCTTGGGAAACACATGGTTACATCGATGCAACACGAGTAATTATGTCCTCGGAGAAAAAGTTGGAGAGCCGTCATTTAAAATTGTCAAATTGCATTTGTCGACGGCACACTCAACAATGTTCCCACGTGCACCACATCGATCACTACCCCAGATTATGTTGTGCGCAATAAAGTCTCCACATATAAACATATGTGAATCAGAAATATTAAAGATATTTGTTAGCTCTTCCACCGAAATGCGGCTTGAAGGTGGCAGGTAAAAATTGATCACTGTTACGCACTGCTCACCAAAGGATACTTTGCAGCGACGAATTCCGGGAAGTCCGAATCACTTGAGTAAACTTGGTGAGAAGGTAGGTCCTTTCTGACGCACAAATGCTCTCTTCTAGGACCACGTCGACGAGATGACTTATATATCACGTAGTTCGAGAGGCGGAAATCATCATTCCTTCCTACCTCTTGGATGCAAAGTATTGGAAAGTTATACTGAAAAAGGAGTTTACGGAAGTCAGCACACTTCCTTCGAAGACTATTGGCATTCCACTGGTATATGGAGATAGCTTTGTAGCGCTTATTCATATGTTACTTGTCGCAGGTTTGACCCGGATTGTCGACACAATAGTGCTTCCAGAGGCAGCAGGGCTTTTACTTCTGGCAGGCTGTTTGCTTCCGATAGAGCAGACAGGATTGCCTTAAGTGCTGCGAAAAGCATTGGTAGAATCAATTGCATGACTGATGCAGAGGCACGGTCTACATTGAATGGTTCATTTTATGAGGCCTGTTGAGAACGACGTGACGTTTCGATGTTGTAGTTTGGGCCAACAGTGGCACTGTCGGTTCTGCTACTTTCCGGCTGAGGTCAGGTGGGCATTCGCAGCTTTGACGCGTAGGTTGGGTTACTTGAAGGTAGTTCTCGTGAGTGGTCTCTCGGGTGTGCTCTTGGCGGTTCTCTTAGCGTGTTTGTAGGCTGCTGTTGCGGTGGCCACTGAGGTGGAACACGTACAGGATGAACAATCTCAAGGTTTGGAGATGGTTCATTGGAGCATGGTTTTCTTCCATGGATGAGCTCATGCCGACGCATTTTTGCAGCAGCTTTACTTTGCAGGCAGCCTGAATATGAGGCAGCGTGACTACCTGCACTGTTTGCACACCTAGGCTAAAGAACTGACTTGCACTCCTTATGATAGTGTTGTCATGAGCAGATCTTACACCGGCGTGTGTTACGGCAACTTTTCGCCATGTGTCCGAATCGCTGGCAGTTATAGCACCGAAGTGCTGGACCAAGATATTCTTCCACTGGGCGACTGGTGAATCCTAAGTAGATTCTTCCTAGAATCGGGTGGTCATCTCGAAAAGTCAGAATCACTGAGTGAAGTGGACGCGACGTTACTCCTACATCGTCCTGGTGGTAGTATTTTATTTGCCGTCGCACCGATATAACCCCTGCATCTCTCAAGTACTCTAGGAGTTGTTCATCTGAATACTGCAGAGGAACATGTTTTACTTTCCCAACGTTCCGAGTGTATGACTCTGGAATGAAAGGCTTAACTTCCAGGCCACCTACAATTGAAAGCATCAGAAGACGCTTGGCTGAAGCTAAGAAAGCAACGCTGACACTGAAGCTTCTATCTCTGGTCGTTCTGAATGACTGTCCTTTTTCTTTAGCAGCGGAAACTACTTCGGCTGACACTCGATGGGGGTTCACTTTCCAAAAGCTAGCACCTTCAGCTGTTGGACGAAAGACGACTGGGATGCCCTCTGCTCGTCTCTTCTTATAAGCAATCAACGTAAATGGTTCATCTTCGCCCATGTCTTCTTCATCACTTAAATAATAGGTTGACGTTTTATCGTCGAAAGGATTCTCTTCTAAGCGAAGCTTCTTGCTCTCAGCTTCATCGTCCTTCCATTGCTGCTGTGCTCGCAGGAGCCATTTCGCGGTTGTGAATGAGCAAACGGGCCGGCTTCATGATGCTTGGGCGCACCTGTAAGCCCCCAGGCTTTTCATTTTGTCCTGCAGTATCATTCATTCGGTTTAACGCACTTGGACGAGCATAAGGCTCGTGGCGATGGCTACCAACCACCGTAGTGGTCGCGTACTAGCCAAGTCTTTGATAAAGAAACCTCGCACCTGTAGGGCGCCGAGCCCTTGAAGTGTTCACCCGACGTCTTGTTCGCACACCGCGGAGAAATGAATGTCAGCGTAATAGTCCAAGAAAAGAGCAGAAATTGAACACTGCACAAAAACAGTGACCGAACAGATCCACTTTTTCTTCTTCTTCCCCTTGCGGGTCGCTCGAGGTACTCTAACGCAGCGCCTCCGGAAGAACATTCACCGATTTTCTTGCGCAGAACATCAAATAAATGTTTTGTTCACTCTCTCCACACGCAAGACTATCGTCTTTCGACGACATTTGCATATTACATGCAGGTATGGGGCCAATTTTTTTTTCTTGACGTCTTCATGCGTAATATCGAAAAGTATGTAGGTGTTCTTAGTGGACTCCAGCACACTTGGGGTCATGAGGCCTTCTACTGCAACAGCATATGCTTAGGCATGTAAATAAATCATGTTTCTCTTGTGAGCGCACAAACGGAGAAGGAAGAAAAGTGACATGGACACAGCGCTAAGCCTCAAATGGGCAAGCAAGACTCGCAGGGCGTTTGACCTGCTGAGCCACTGCATCCAAAGTACTTCACCGCAGCCTAGCTCTGTCCGGTTTGGCTGGAAATCAGAGTTTCTGTGCACCTAGGGACGTACTCGCTTGCACTAGAAAAGTACTATAGCTAGAGAACATTCCGACGATTCATCGGCCTTGTCTCCTGTAGCCGTTTAACGTACTTCTATTCCGTAGTCCGTATTCCGTTTTCCCTGTTACGTTACGCTTGAACCGCCGCCCACGCCAAAAGCTCGTACGTTTTTCGAATTTGACCAATGAAAAGCGCTCGTTACCACCCATAACGTGTAAACAAGACAAGTGCGGCAGTTGTCCTAGTTTACGTAGAAATCTAGAGCAATTCCTAGTATTCTCTGGGTATTTCGAGGAGAAAATTTTAAGGACTTTAGCGACTTTCTGGCAAAAAGTTGCAAAGGGGCCGTATATTCAATTCATTTTTGACGCGAGTGGACAAATCCCTAGTATTTTCTGGGTATTTCAAAAAGGATAGTTTAAGGCCCTTAGCGATTTTCTGGCTGAGAGCCGCAAAATGGTTGTATATTCTCTTTCTTTTATTCGCGAGCATGTAACAAAAAACGTCATCCCGAGTAAATTAAAAATGATTTATAGGCTTCAAGTGCTGACAAGAATGAATTATACTGGTAAAAGTAAATGATAAACTTTTGTATGCTGAGAGGTGAAGCCACATGTTAGTAGTTTTCACAACCAATCCAAGTCACATTTTGGCCGCTGTGTGTAAAAAAAAAACTGATCGTCTCTGCGAGCCGTGTTTTGCGTTTCGTGGCATGAGAATATGCGAGGACAACGTAATCGCGACTACGGGGGAGTACTTCCAGCGCTGAAGGATCTGACAAGCTCGAAGAACAAGAATGAATCGTGACATTCTTGTCGCAAGGTGAGCAAACAACGGCAAACATACAGTGATCGCGATGTATTTACTTCTCTTTTGTTCTTACAGATAAAAAAACAGCAAAGTATAAGCAGGAGACGCCTGCACTTCTGTCTTGTATTAACAGTTAAGCAAAACATTTTTTTTCATTTAAGGAAAAATTGTGCGTGGCCAAGCCTCATTACAGCGTACGATGCATGACACGGAAGTGAGCATTCATGTATTTACCCACTGCATCTTACGTACATTTTTGCTTAATTGAAATCTCGCCGAAAAAAGTTCTTGCGTAAAACATTTGTGTTTATCTGCAGGCCACGGTGTTTCATTTGCGATAATTTAACGAATAGATTTGATGAGCACAACTGTTTTATCCGGCTAAATATTTGTATGATATATGCTCCGCATTGGTTTTTTACAAGGTTGTGGCGAGAACAGGGAATAAAAAAGAGGAAAGCATTTACGAAGCCACTCGGCAGGGTTTCCCAGCAGCAGCAGGCCTGTTTTTCGTGCTGATCGAGCAGAAGCGCTACGAATTCGTTGGCAAGTTACGAGTGCTGTTGACAGAGCAACACCGCATAGAGTTGCCATCATGTTCGATGCACTGTGTTTTTGTGGTGGAGATTACTTAGCTAATTGGTCTATTCTGGGTACACTTTGGTTATCCAGAAGGGTGATCCAAAAGTCAAGTGTGATGTGCCTACTTAGCGTACCTCATAAACCACTTGATTATTTATTTGGCTTGCATTATTGGCATAAAAGATAGTTTTTAAGCAGACAGCAAACAAATGTGCGGTAAAGACAGATAACAAAAAATGACTACTATTACTATACAGCATAGAACTTTGTCAAAGCCCCAGCTCACATGTATATTCAAAGTGTAAGAAAAGGGACAATGTTTTTGGAATAACAGTGGTGGCAATCACCGAACCAAAAAAATCAGATTTGCAGTTTTTATTGCAATGCATGTGGCCCATTGCAGCCTGAGTTTCATACACGGTTATTATTTTGATGTGTCTCCGAGTCAGCTAGGCACAAGACTTTTGCATGGTTACTGGACAATCATTAGGAATTTATGGCTTCTCTAGATTACTGCGGAGCGAAATGACCTAATATGTGAAATAATGCCCACCATTGAAAGGTGCAGCCTACTTTTCAATAATACAAACAAAAAACATTATTGGTGTGATAAATTTGGTGCAACATCCGAACGACACAGGTTACATACTCCCTACAACTTTGCTGTGTTTACATCTGCTGCTGGTAAAATAATTAACAGCGTGCATATGAATTCATGTTTTGCACCTGAGAACTTCTGCAGTCGTTTTACTTTGTAGATGAGGCTGAAGTGCAAGGTCTTACTTAACAATGCTTGTGCCTAGACGCTCGTGCCAAGGTTTGAAGGAAGCCAAGTGAAGCTAATCTGTTTGACTTCTTGTGGTTGAGCTGCGTTAAAAATAAGCTAAAAAAGGTTGGCTTTTTCTAACTTGATTATTGACTTTCTTGTTCAAATCAATCATAAATTCCACGTTTTGCGGCCTGTCCAAGTCGAACAAGTCTAGCGTCACTTGTGCTTCCTGTATATTTCAACATGACAGGGTCTCTGCACATTTTCACATCACGCGATTTGTCTACATCATCTAGAGCTTGTTGATGAAGTGACAAGCTTGCGTTGGGCTACCCTATCTCTCAGTGTGCCTGGAACTCCTCATCCTTTGCTCGCACCACCACAGTAACAACCATGGACATCACCTTTTTTATAATTTTAACTTTTCTTTGTTCAGTGTTGTTTTACTTCAGCTGAACTTCTCAAAACGACAAGCGTGGTGCATAACAGTGTTTAGTTATCCACTTTTTCACAGTTATGTGAGGCATGTGAGTCAGTGGTATCTTCACACATTACTTTTACGTGTGCTCGTCAGCCTTCTGAAATGTTGCACACAACAAAAATCCCGTGGCTTCATTTCACTAGACAAGCCTGGTATATATATATATTATGAGACCACGTCCGGTACGGCAGCAACCAGGTTATCTTTTTTAATCCAGACGCACGAGCCAGAGAGCCAGCCCGCATGACATACGATGATGATCACTACAAGGGTTTGGTCATACAGATGGAGATGAAGTACATATTCAGCGCTCACACTATTTTCCCCCCTTCGCGAAAGAGGGCAGCAAGTTAGAAAGGGTTGGGACGCCGAATATATCGTTTCAGTCGTGACACGTGGGCGATCTCGGTGTGGCGGCGACGGTGATCAGGAGCCGCGTTGACAGGAGCAACGCGATAGTTGACTTCAGATGTTCGTTGCAGGACGGTGTATGGACCGAGATATCGGTGAAGGAACTTTTCACAGAGCCCAGGTACACGAACAGGTGTCCACAAAAGGACTTTGTCGCCTGGGCGGAACACAACAACTCGACGCTTCTCATCAATGTCAATTGTTCTCTTGGCCTGAATGGTAGCAGTGTTGGCGCGGGCGATTTCACGGCAGCGGGCGACGCGAGCGGCGAACTCTTCCGGGAGAGATGAAGATGGATTGGAAGATGTGGACAAAAAGGTGGTGTCCAGAACAGAAGTCGGTACACGGCCATACACGAGATAAAAAGGGCTGAAATTCGTCGTACGCTGTATGGCAGTGTTATATGCGAACGGGACGAAAGGAAGTATTGTGTCCCAGTTTTTGTGATCCCGTTGTACGTACATAGAGATCATGTCGGACAAAGTTTGGTTAAAACGGTCAGTCAGACCATTAGTTTCTGGGTGATACGCTCATGTGGTCATAGTGTTAGAGGCCTGTAAGACTTTAGCAAGGACATGTGAAAGAAATGTCTTGCCACGGTCACTAAGGAGCACACGCGGTGCGCCGTGTCGTAAAATAATGGCGCGAAGGAAAAAATTGCCTACTTCAGAAGTAGCACTAGATGAAAGAGCTGCCGTCTCCGCATAGCGAATAAGGTGGTCTACGGCAGTAACAATCCAACGGTGACCGGCTGGCGTAAGCGGAAGAGGTCCGTATAAGTCTATGCCAACAAATTCAAAGGGAGTGAACGGGCACGGCAGTGGTTGCAATGGCGCCGTGGGAAGAGACGTGGTACGTTTTCAGTGCTGGCATGACGCGCAGGAAGCGACGTGCTTGGCGACAGAACTGGAGAGGCCAGGCCAAAAGCAGCGAGTCTTGAGGCGGTCGTAGGTCTTCTGGAACCCTAAGTGGCCAGCTGTCGCTTCGTCATGAAACTCTTGTAGGACTTCCAGACGAAGTGAGCAAGGATTGACGGGAACCCATTCGTTACCGAGAGGACGGTAAATTTGCCGACATAATGTTCCCTCTTGAAGCTTGAAATGGGAAAGTGTCACAGGTACCGTTAATTAGGGAGGCGATCGCCGGGCTAATTCCAAGAGCCGAAGTATTGGCCCCCCGAACCGCACCACGAAAGCGTGGACAATTTAGAAGTGGTCCTTTTTGGCGCGCCAGCGGACGCCGGCTGTGGCCCAAAGAACAAGTCAGAGCCGGGAGTTGATAAACAAAGTTATATTCCTAATAATGGCAGATCGAAAACAATACACAAGTATGCACACTCCACAATAGTTGAGTACAATATGTCACCATTCAAACAACGTACTACACAGTACAATCAGCCACACTCGAGACAACGGACACAGACAACAATACACACTATAATGCAGTCGCATGCATTGAACAACCAAGACAATTAAAGACTAAAGAGATAGAAAACCTATTCAGTCCAAAGTTCTTGGAAAAAAAGTCTGGATGATACTCTTCCGAGAATCACTCACTCAAAGTCCAGCGTTGTTGTCGTTCCGCTGCCCCCGAAGTTTCTCTTCCAGGAAACCTCGCCTCTTCAAGTGCTTCCGAAATTTCTCTTCCAGGAAACCTCTGTCGTTCTGCTGCTCCCGAAGTTTCTCTTCCAGGAAACCTCGCGTCTTCAAGTGCTCCCGAAGTTTCTCTTCCAGGAAACCTCGCGTCTTCAAGTGGCCACTCTCCAAGCAGCAAACTTCTTCACCGGAACCACGTCGGCTTCACACACGCAGCAGTTGCAACGCGTCTTTGCTCGATAGCGGTAGACACATGCTCTTGCCTGTAGCTCGAGCCTTCACCCCTCAGGTAAAAATCATCTTCTCCTGCTTTGTCTCTACGGACAAAACCTTCGCCGACTACACGGCGGAATCCCTACGTGCTCTGGCGCTAACTTCCGTCTTCTCCTGATCTCCCATCTCTGCTGCTCGGTTAAATACCTTCCGCGCGAGATTCCAGAAAATTCTCATCATTTCGTCGGCGCGATGTGCAGCGAAGGCTGGGGAAAAGGGCGAGACGTTACGAATGCCGTCCGCGACGGATGACGCAACCGGGCATCACCATGCCCTTTTCCATCGAGAATCTTCTAGGGCGTGCTCGGCCGCCGATATGTGGTGAGGAGGTTCGTGGGCAAACCTACGTTTCCGAAAGGGCAGAGGACCGCGCGCCCGGGGATTCTTTGGATACTTGTTTTCTTTTTTATCGTTGATCTCGCGGCGTCTCTCCCGCGCTTTATCGCGAGAATTTGGCGGCGCGCCCTTTTTTGAGTGCTCGTTTTGTGACAGCAAGTTGTCGTCTTAGGCGGCTGTTTGGAGCACGCGATAAGCCAGTGAGCCGATCGATGATTGTGCGGTAGTAGGTATCGGCATGTTGGAGCGAGGCGAGATCTGTGGACGAAAAAAGGTCCGCCGAGGCAACTAACTGTTTCGAAGCAGCAGCCATCTGTTTGGTCACATTGGCGGGCGGTGACGAACAGATGGATGGTGACACTTCGGCGCTTTGCGAGAGCGGGCAACGGGACAAAGCGTCGGCATCTTGGTGCTCTCGGCCCGACCTATATGTGACGCTGTAGTCATACTCTTGCAATCGTAGTACCCAACGGCCAAGGCGTCCCGCCAAATTTTTGAGAGACGATAACCAACACAGAGCATGATGGTCAGTCACTATTGTGAAATGCGGGCCATATAAGTAAGGACAAAACTTTTGTATAGACCACACGATGGCGAGACATTCTTGCTCAGGGATGCTGTAGTTTCCCTCTGCAGGTGACAGAGTACGGCTGGCGTAGGCCACGACTTGTTCTTTGGAAGCGTGGTTCCGCTAAAGAAGGACAGCACCGATGCCAAGTCCACTTACGTCAGTGTGTAGCACAGTAGGTGCTGCAGGGTCGAAATGGCGAAGCACTTGCCGTAATGTGAGGCATCGCTTGAGGGTGTGAAAAGCGGCTTCACAGTCATCCGACCAGACAAAGGGTGCGCTCGTGGTCAGAAGTTTGTGCAGAGGAGCCGCAATAGTAGCGAAATCACGTACAAAGCGACGGAAATACGACGCTAAGCCAAGGAAGCTGCGGTGGTCTTTCTGTGTGGTTGGTATAGGAAAGTGCAGTACCACGGCAACCTCGTCGGGATCGGGCTCAACGCCATGTTTACTGACGACGTGACCTAATATCTTGATGCTGTGGCTGGCAAACTGACCCTTCTTAGTGTTGAGCTGGAGACCGGCCTTAGCTAAACACGTGAGGACTTCGTCTAGCTGTTCCAGGTGCTGTGAGAAGCTGGACGAAAACATGACAATGTCGTCCAGGTAGCAAAGGCAGGTTTTCCATTTTAATCCTAGCAGTACCGTGTCTATCATCCGTTCGAATGTGGCTCGGGCATCGCACAGGCCGAAAGGCATCACATTGAATTCAAAAAGACAATCTGGCGTAGCAAACGCAGTCTTCTCTTTATCAGACTCGTGCATTGAAATCTGCCAATAACCGGAGCGTAAGTCAATACTTGAAAAGTACTCGGCACCTTGTAAAGTATCAAGAGCGTCGTCAATGCGAGGCATTGGGTAGACGTCCTTACGAGTGATTTTGTTGAGTTATCTGTAATCAATGCAAAACCGTACCGAGCTATCCTTTTTTTTCACTAGTACGACAGGAGAAGACCATGCGCTTGTCGAAGGCCAGATGACGTTGCGCGCGAGCATGTCGTTGACTTGTTCTTCTATAAGCTTGCATTCAGAAGCCGACACACGGTAAGGGCGGCGGCGAATCACACGGGATCCGTCGGTGTCGATACAATATGCGGTCACTGTTGTTTGACCCCTGACCTTCGGAACAAACGTCAAAGCAAGTTTTGTGCTTCATTAATAATGCTAGCAAGGCATCAGTTTGCGTTGGGTTGAGATGTTCTCACAAAGTGGCCTTGAGAGCAGGAAATGCATCTTCCGCTGGCATACACTTTGAGAATGGCGAAGCAGATGAACCAGTGACGACACAAAGCGGTGCTTCTTCGGTAATTCTGGCAACAGTGGTCCCCTCTGGCAAAAGAAGTGGTTCTGGCGTCGTGTTGCAGGCCGTGATGCTTGCATAACCACGGGAGAACCGCACTAAACAAGATGCAATGGTGATCTCTCGAAAAATGCAGTGCTGGCAAGGAACAACCACAGCGTCACCACCTAGAATGTCTCGTGACTTGATCGTAAGGACACGTTCTTGTCCGGGAGGCAGGTGGAAATCCGCAGCTGTCACAAGGTTGGGCGACGAAAGGTCGGCCGCAGAAGAAAGCTCAGTGTCTGTAATACGAATGAGGGGCCGACCACACGAAATCATAGCAGACGCCGCTGACAAGAAGTCCCAGCCTAAGATTATCTGATGAGCGCACGAAGACAGCACAGCCAATTGTATGTGATGACGGATTCTATATTTGTGGGGTTTAACGTCCCAAAACCACCTTTTGATTATGAGAGACGCCGTAGCGAAGGGCTCCGGAAATTTTGAACACCAGGGGTTCTTTAACGTGCACCCAAATCTGAGTACACGGGCCTACAACATTTCCGCCTCCATCGGAAATGCAGCCGCCACAGCCGAGATTTGATCCCGCGACCTGCGGGTCAGCAGCCAAGTACCTTGGCCACTAGACCACCGTAGCGGGGCGTGATGACGGATTCCATCGATGAGAATACGAGCAGTGCACAACTCGGTCGAGCGAATCGGACTGTCATTAGCGCCGCATAACATAGGACCGGCATAAGGAGTTTGCACTTTACGCAGGCGAAAACACAATTCACGATCAATTACCAAAATTGCGGCTCCAGTGTCTATAAGGGCGTCAACAAAAACACCTTCCACACAAACAGGCAGTAAATTAGCTGGACGAGACGGAGGAGTTATAACGTTTCGACAACATGCAGTTTCCCCTCCAAAAACTGCACCTCCTAGTTTTCCGAGTCCAGAGAGATCGGAGCGGGACGCAGGGGTGATGACGTACGCCGAAACGGTGACGCAGAACGGCGGCGAGATGAACGAGAAGGATGAGGCCCAGCATGAGACCGTGGAGGGGAGGGCGACTTACGGGAGGTGGATGGATACGGTGCGGGGTCGTATTCATTGGGTCTCGGGGCAAAGTCTCTCTCGTAAGCTGAATAACCACGTCGTTCATCCTGCTGACGGCGGCGGCAGAAACGGGATATATGACTCCTTATGTCACAGTAGAAGCAGATGGGGCGCGGAGGACGCCATGTAGAATAGTGGCGTGGCCTTGGCGCTTGCGTTGTCATCGCAGCCACATGGTCGCATTCGACGTCCGCAGGCACGGTTGGAACTGGTGCGGGGGCCCGCGATGCAACTTCTGCGTACGAAGGCACTGGGAAGCACACAGGAGACGGGGCATGTGCAGCGCTTGTCATTGATGCCAGTTCGTCTTTGATTATCTCTCGCAGGTTGGAAGGAGGTGTGTGGACAGACGCAACGGTAGGGTTGCCTGGAATAAGGCCGTGAAGTTCTTCCCTCACAATTGTGTGGATAAGGGCCCGCAATTCATGCTCTTTGGTAAAGCGAGCGTCGCAGGAGGCGTGCGGAAGGCGCATGGAATGAAGCGCGTCCAGGCGTTGGCATGTAGTGATGACGTCCCGGACGGTAGTCGGATTCTGGATCACGAGAGCATTGAAGGCCTCAGAGTTGATACCTTTCAGTAGATGTCGGATGCGATCGGCCTCCGCCATGCCATTTTGTGCTCGGCGACAGAGAGCCAGAATATCTTCAATGTAGGACGTATACGATTCGTCGTCCCCCTGGATGCGGGTTGCGAGCTTCTGTTTGGCTACTACAGAACATCCTGCAGACGTGCTAAATACCAGACGGAGATGCCCCGTGAAGGCTGACCAATTGGAGAAGTCGCTCTCGTGGTAGTAATACCAGGTTTTAGCAACGCCATCGAGGTAAAAAGGAACGTAGCGCAGTTTGTGCGCCTCGTCCGAATAATTACAAACGCTGGTTCGATCATAACTGTCCAGCCGTTCTTCGACGTCTCAGTTGCGAAGGCCGGAAAATACCGGAGGGTCTCGATGAGAGGTACTCACGGTGTAGTGAAGCCTAAGTGGCTGAGAAGGAGCGGTTGCAGCAGTGGACGCGTTGGGTTCTGCCATCGCTGTTGCTTGAGGGCACAACCATCGACCAGACCGGAGGTCCAGGGGTGACGGGTAGAGCAGGAGGACGTGGGAACCAAAGCACGCTCCACCACTTATGAGACCACGTCCGGTACGGCAGCAACCAGGTTATCTTTTTTAATCCAGACGTACGAGCCAGAGAGCCAGCCCGCGTGACATACGATGACGATAACTACAGTGGTTTGGTCATACAGATGAAGATGAAGTACACATTCAGCGCTCACAATATATATATATATATATATATATATATATATATATATATATATATTGTATATATATACCACAGCGGCCTTCCCTCCATCTACTTTTTTGGGTTTATATGTGAATATAAGCCCAACAAAAAAGAGGATGGAGGGAAGGCCGCTGTGGTAGCTTAGTGGTTGGAGCATCGAACTGTTAATCGAAGGTCGTAGGTTCGATTCCTGCTCACGGCTGGTTATTATTTCATCGACTTTTTTTTCTTCTTATTTACATTCCATTGGTTCTAATAACTTCCCCTGTACATTCCTTGGCATTACTGTCTGTTAGATCTCATTAATATTGTGTCAAAACACGGAAACACGAGCCCTTAGGTATACACTTTTTTTCCTTATTTCATTGAACGAGGGTCTCGTATTGGCAGACTTGGTGTCATTAGGTTGTATACGAGGGACTGTTAATCAGCTGCCCGCTCATAATAAGTTCACGTGCTACGTGACGCCAAACATGCGCATAAAAGAGTGGTTCACACTCGCCGCTTGGCTTATAGATGGCGCTGACTGTCACTCCTACTTCTAAATTCATATATAAATAAAAAAAAGTGGTGGAGGCAAGGCCGCTGTAGTGGCTCAGTGGTTAGAGCATCGAACGCGTTATTCGAAGGTCGTAGATTCGTTTCCTGCTCACGGCTGGTTATTTTTTCATCGACTTTTCTTTCTTCTTATTTACATTCCATTGGTTCCAATATCTTCCCCTGCACATTCCTTGGCATTACTGTCTGTTAGATCTCTCTCTCTCTCTCTCTCTCTCTCTCTATATATATATATATATATATATATATATATATATATATATATATAGGTTTAGTATTTTTTACCTAGTAATGTGTTGAATGATATAAATCTCTGCTTTGAAAACGTGACACCTCGGTTTCACAACAAGCATTTATTTACAAAAAGTGTATGCCATCTTAGCATTGCCATGAGCATGAATAAAAAATAATTTTTTTACAAAGTTGAGAGTTGGAAAAAAGACTTCGTACTTATTCTTTCACATTACTTCATCATTTACAAATGAATAAAATGTAGTTGACAAGCTAGACTATCTGCTTCAGTATGGGTTGTCCCATTCCAAAGGAACAGCGTGGAGGATGTGCCACAGAAGGTCACTGAGTGTAGTTGGCGTGCATTGCTTAGACAAGAAGCGAGAAGACAGTGCGCAGGCATGATGCAGACGACGGTTATCATAATCGGCAACTGCAGGGTGGCACCAGCGACAAAAATGACACTGGTGCACTGTGGCTACAGTGCTTGACTGTGGACCCTCATCACACGGGCATGATCAGTTTCTGAGGTGTACTTCGATGAAGGTGGAATTCAAGAGGCCTGCGTAGAATTTACATGCACTATAAAAAACCTGTCGTGTTCGACTTTTCAAAAGACCTGAATTGAAGTTTGCTTCGTAATAATATTGTGGTTTCAGCCTATAAAACCCACGCAATTATTTTAATTACAAAAACTTCAACAAAAGTTTTCCTTCCCTGTGAGCGGGCTAGACTCTGCTGCTGCTTCATAATTCCTTGCTAAGTTTCTTTCTGGAAACACAATGGTAGCTGATCACATAAGATGTCACACTGCTATACTTGTGGACGTCTGTCCCAATACTGCTGAGAGCAGTGGTTATGAGATCAACTGAGGGAGTAATGCAGAAACATCGGTTTACTTCATATTAGGTGAACGTTAAAGAACCACGGATGGTCAAGCTCTTGCAATGCAGCAGAAATGTATTAACACTGCATTTGATGCTGCGGGTGGCGCAGTCACCTGCAAACGTTTCTTCATTACTGCGGGTGTTGCAGCCTTGTCGTGCCAAACAAGCTGATAACACAGCTGCGGACAGCTTGCCCACGCAAGTTCACTCAGTGTGCTGACTTTCTTTGTCTAAATCGAGATTGGAGGTCATAATCGAGAGAGTTGTTATGCTCGCTGTTCTCGTCACCACTGTCACCGCTGAGACTGTCAAAGCCTATGTCACTTTAGAAACAAAGGTTGCGCAACACTGCGCATGTAGCAACAATACTGGAAGAACGTTCCGGTGAGAGGGTACGGTGCCACTGAATGCAGCGAAAACGGCTCTATAGTAGCCCAATGAAATGCTCCACTATGGAACGCAATGGAGCATCTGCAGAGTTGTACGTGACTTCTGCCCTATCCGTGTGAGTACGACCATTCACCAGGACCATAAACCAAGACTCGAGGGGGTAGCCATCGTCACCTGCAGAAATATGAATTGTGTTGTAAATACTGCTAAAATGACCATGATCTCTTGAGGCTTGTTGACCCTAAGATACAAACAACTTAATCCGTGGTTTCTGACTAGCCTGAAATTGGCAGCGTATTATGCAAAACATGGCTACTACCATGATATTGCCATGGCATAGTTTATCACTTAGCAATAGTGAAGCATTAAAGCCACAGCTGAGATATTATGCACCGGTAGCATGCAGCATAATGCCACTTGTCAGTGCGCTCACGTTCTATCAATTCCGCGAGGAAATCTTTTGATGTAAAGCCCTCATGTAAAGCCCTCATGTAAAGCCCCCTGTTGGGTGGCCTTTGAGGTATATTAAATAAATAAATGTACAAAAAACTGGCGTCAAACGTAGAAGGAAGGGGATATATTTACTTTTCACTAAGAAGGTACTTGCCAGTCAGATTCACCGACCCGCGCGGCTGTCGTCGTTAAATCCTGGTCGCAGCGGGTTTACAGCGAAGATCGGCATGTCCGCCGCGCAAATCTTGAAAAAACCAAGAGCAATATGAGCCACGGAGCCAAGTTTCACTGCGACAAACAACAAAATTGCGCACGTCAAAATGGGAACACCGGTACTTACGAACATAACATTCAGGGCCAATTAACCTTCGTGGTGCCAGAAGGGCGCCTTCTGTTCACTCCTCCATGCGACGAAGCTGCCGTCAACCCGTCAGATCACACCGGGTAGGAGTCCAAACTGAAGAAATTTCTCCTTCATGGCTGCTTTCTCCTCCGCTGTTCTCGGGAAGTGAAACCACTTCTTGCGGCTGACGACTTCGTCGATCGTTCGAGTCACACGTCGCACACAGATGTTAACCGCGGGCTGAATCACCGCTATGGTCTCCTCACCTCTCACCGACTACTTGAAGGATCCGGTGGCGAAAACATGCGGGGCGCGTACCTCTGCCGCTCCACCGAGAGCGCAGCCCACGAGTCCATCGGCGACTTCGTCGCGCAGTCACAACAGCATTGCTTTACTCAGGCGAAAGTGACGCTCAAACTGTTCGTCTAGCATGTCAAACGCGATCTCAACATCCCTCCGGCGCTTGTTGTAGGCCACGTTCTTGTAGCCAAATGTTACACGAAGGTCGCTGGCTCAGCTGGCACCGCCAGTTTTTCTATTTCGTTTGCGACGTGCCCACTCGCTGGCTGTTCCGCCGTAGCACTGAACCGATTCCATTTACTTTAAAGACGATAGTCTTTCTTGGGGACCTTCGTCAAAAAACTTTTGGTCTGTCTGTCTGTACATTTGTCTGTTTGTCCGCCCTACCGATATCTCTAGCGGCACCAAACGGCCAACCCCACAAGCAACGCCCGCCAATACTTCTCAAGGTCTAGCGTTCATAGCTGCGCGATTGTCAATTAAAAAGTCATTATTGTGCATATCTGAAGCGCCACAACTGCGCTTCAATGTTTTGTATGTCTGCCTTTATACTAGAAGAGGTACACACAAGTAACCCTAAGGAATGTACGGTTTATCGCGCTTCGCTGACAGTGCAACGTGATGCTCAGAAAAGTGTTTCCAACGCTTTGCTACGTCACAGTGGTGGCACCTGTCCGTCGCTTTCGTTCTGCACCTTATCACCTCCGAGACTGGCGCGCATCTTTCTCCGCGGGCTGCATGCACGCCTTCGTTCTTGAAGATAACTGCCAGATGACACTTGTGTCTAACGTGCCTCGATGCACTTGTTCACCTACGCTACATGCCCGAGGCGCTCTAACGCAGCGCCCGCAGAATATCTTGCACCAATTTTCTTGCGCAGAACATCAAATAAACGTTTTGTTCACTCTCTCTAGACGCAAGACTATCGTCTTTCGACGACATTTGCGGTGTAGCATGCAGATTTGAAACCATTTTTTCCATAATAGGCGTATACTTGTCATTTTTACTTCACCTCGATTTGGTCTTCCGAATCGTCACTTGATTGATAGGTTGAACGACCAATCAGGGAACGTTTATTTTTGCATAATGAGCGCGCGCTTGCAATTTGGACGTCATCACAATTCGGGCTTCTGGCTCCTTCCTTGACTGACAGGTTGAAAGATCAACCAGAGAGCACCAACGGAGGCCAAAACGAAATAAGTAACACGGAATAGCAGTTCGTTATATAGCCATAGGTATACAGCCGCCTAAAGGCTTGTGCACACCGGCGACTAGCAGCGGTCACGTCACCATTTGTGACTGGTGATCAAAAAGCGACTGATGTTCACACCGGCAGAGGTTGCATGCGAGAGACCGGAAGTCACAATAGCGGAGAGTCACGTCGGGATCTTGTTATCAGTGAGAACTCTAAGAGACCGGAGCCGATCAGCTGATCGCCGCCAGCTGGGTGAGCGGAGCGAACCAACGCGCCGCATTTCTTGTTTTTATTCGTTCTCGCCAGCGCATTGAAAAAACAAACAACAAAAATTGAACATCGCTTATTGCTTCCAGTAGCTTTGCGACCGCAGTCACGCGACTGCAAAAAATCGGTCAGAAAGCGACTAGCCGAAGCAGTCGCTTTGCGATCGTTTGCGACCGTTCATGACTGTGCGACCAGTCGCGATTAGTCGTGCGACCGCTGCTAGTCGCTGGTGTGCACGGGCCTTAAATCTTGAACTATTGGCTTAACAACCAACTTTTGCTGGTGAAGGGGCGGGGGCAAGCGCACTCTCACAGGGCTACTTTGGGCTTAATGAAATAGTTTTCTTTAATGAAAATATACAAAGAAGAATATACACACCAAAGAGACACTCACTCGAATTCATCGCACGGGGGGAGAGACACGGCGTTCGTTGAACTACCTAATGTCTCTCATGCTCGCACACACACATCTGCACTGTCACACGAACGCGCACACTGCAACTAAGGCAAGACGTGAGCCATTCACCACAAGTCATAAACAGAACATAGGTGGCGCTAGCTACTAGCTAAACATTTAACACTCTGCTTTGCTGAAGTCTTAAAGCCCTCGTTAAGAAGGTGCAAAAGGAAAACAATTTGAGTTTCACAACACGCAGTCTCATAGTCTGGCAAGAACGACCTGTTGCCTCCGGGGGCGTCTGGCTGCCAGGGGCTCGTCACACTGACCTTCTTCTTCATCGTCATCCAGGTAGGACGTCTTGCTTGTTGATGTCCACACCTTCAACTGTGAAATATGCGCGGTCTTAGCGTACCTAATCTCAGTACCTTTGTTTAACTCTTCCACTCTGTGCGTGTCGGCAGGCAATACTTCCGTTATCACCAAAGGTCCTCGGTATTTTTATGGCGTTTTAGTTGGGTTCCCCATGTGTTGGGGTGCCGCCTTCAAGACTACCATTTCGCCGACATGATACATCCTTGCCGGGTAATACCGGTTGTCGTATGCAGCTTTACTGTTTGCTTGCTCTTTCAGTGAGTGTTGTCGCACAGTTTCTTCGAGCTCACTTGGATCCCTACAAGCGTTTTTCTCATCTATTCCTGCATTCTACAGAGCTATGCCATAAAAAACTGGCTTACAATTGGACTGGATTATAGGCTATTGCCGTATTGTTTCTTGCGTTCCTATCACGCCACTTTACATATGAGCATGAATTAGACGTTAAGAGCTTTTATTGTGTTTTATAGTGCCTTTATTCGCCTATTTTTAACGTTTGTGCCCGAAATCTTTTAAGTACTTATAAGTGTTTAATTTTATAATCGTTGCATATGTAAACGCTATTTAACCTCAAATATCACTTCTAGATTGGAATTCAAATTACCAAGCAAAACTGACCTTTCAGAACTTTGTGGAATGGAGCCCATACTCCATTTTACAAGTTCCTTTCAGCGCTGTCAAGGCTGCGAGGCTTCTTAGCCAATAAGAAGGGCGATCAGGCTCTACACAAGTATTCATCGGCGACGCGTCGTCTGCTCGGTATCTCCCCGGCGTCTGCTCGCATGCGATAGGGACCAGGATGTGTTTTCATGCAGCTGCAAGACAATGAAGAACGAATGCGAAATCATGGAGTGTTATCAGGGGAAAGTACGCCGCTGCGGATCGATGCTCACCCATCATGTATCTGCAGGTGCTGTTTTTTGCCGTCGTGGGCCAGCTGTCGTCTGCCTCATCGGATGGCCTACCGACTACAGTCACCGAAGATTCTGGCGTGTGCTCGGGTACACCTTTGAGCAGCTTTTCCGCACACCACAGCCCGTTTTTTCGGGTTTCGGATGGTTTGCCGCCAAATCTGGACTTTACGGTGTTCGCCGTCCGGCAACATGGTGCAACATCGGCTGGCCCACCCCTTCAAAAGCGCGCCGGCTGCATCGACACTTCGGGCCACGGCACTGCCGCTGCGGATCAACGCTCACCCATCATGTATCTGCAGGTTACTTATTACAACTGTTGTTCCTACCGGAACGATGATATTTGCCTTTTGGCGGTGTCGTGGCCTTCTGGGTTTTTGAAATTTGCTCGGAGTGCAGCGCTGTTCCTCAGCCGCCTTTTGTTACTTCACGGTGACGTGGAGGAAAACCCTGGACCAAAGAAGAAAAAACCCTGGCCCCAGGAAGAAAAATTGAATTTCGTGTTCGATGCTAGTAAGCGCCTAGAAAACAACAACGCTACCTTGCTGGAATCCGTAAATAAGGTTTTATTAATACATGCTGCTATTAAAACGATGTCGAACAGCTCAAAACTCGGGTGCAGGCTATCGAATCTAAAATGCAAAACAACGACAAAAGCGTAATTCTACCAACCCACGATCATTTTTCTACATTACAAGACAAAATCGACGACCTGAAAAATGAATCTCGGCGTTCCAATGTTCTTTTCTTTGGTGTAGATGATAAAGAACCATCTGAAACGTGGTACGCAATTGAAGGTCTAGTTAGGGACTTTTGCGCGTCAAAGTTAGGCATAACAGTACATTCCGTTGTCCCGAGCTCATAGATTAGGTCGTTTTGTACAGGACAAAAAGAGACCCATTATAGCCAAGTTTTTCAACAATAGGGAAATCGAAGCAATTTTGAACAAAGGACCTAAACTAAAAAACACGCCCTTGAGCATCTCGCGCGATTACTCGTTGCCCGTTCGCGACAAGCGTCGAAAGCTTGCCCAGTTCAAGAAATCTGTAGCCAAGGAGGGTGACCGTTGCCGCCTGGTATTCACTAAGCTGTTCGTGAATGACGACATCTACGTGTGGGACACTGTAAATGAATGCGCTGTCCGATTAAATCCTCGTGAGAACGTACACGCGGCGGAAACCCCCGTAAACGACACGTGCAAATGACGTAGCTCTCTCCCGAGAATTGAGTGTTCTTCGCCTCTCGTACCCCGCCCGATAGTCAAACATTTTCCATTCTTGTTTACAAATATCCGTAGTGTTCTTTCTAAAACTGTCCCTCTTTCTTCACTGATAGACTCGTTGTCAGCATCAGTAGTAATATTAACCGAAACATGGCTTAATGACACTGTTAGTGATAACAATATCTTTGTTTGTGCATGTGAATTCAACTTTTTTCGTTACGATCGAAAGCACCGAAGGGGCGGTGGTGTCCTCCTTGCCGTCAAGAATGATCTTGTTGTTACCCCCATCTCAGTATGTTCTTGGAATGTGCCTTTGTTTCCTTGAAGTGTGCTGGTAGCCATGTTATAATTGCTGTTTTTTACCGTCCCCCCGATATAGGCTGCACGTTTTCGGATGAATTTTCTCGTGTTCTGGGCGATATTCACACCCGTTTTCCGAACGCTGTACTTATCATTTTCGGTGATTTCAATTTTCCTGCCATTAATTGGAGTGCCCTTACTGTTCCATCAAGTGATGTTGAAGCGCACAACTTTTTGCAGAGTTGCCTGGACTTTTCTTTAACTCAACTCATCAATTTTCCTACACGCTGCTCAGCAACAAGTTCAAATACCCTTGACCTAATTTTAACAAATGAACCCGACGTTTGCTCGAACATTATATTTTTGATGGTCTTTCCGACCATGTGATTATTACCGGAAACTTGATTCGCCCACTTGTCGAAAGAATAGCAACTAACAAATCGGTTAGGTGCTATAACAGAGGTAACTTTGATAGTATAAATAATGAATTGTCTGCCTTTTACGAAGAATTTATACATGGTCACCTCCAGCGCACCATTCAAGAAAACTGGTTGCTGTTAATAAATAAACTTACTGGTCTCATCAATAAATTCATACCTGTCATCACCGTGAAAACCCGAAGCACGGTTTCTTGGTTTACTCAGCAGCTCCGACGGTTGAACAACAAAAAAAACGTTTATATAAACAGGCCGTCCAAAAGGATACCTTTAACTCTTGGACGAAATACAAAAAATGCGATAAAGAATATCAGTCGCTTTTGAAATCTACTCGCCGCCATTTCTTTAACCATGATTTATCATCTATACTTGCAAATAATCCACGCAGATTCTGGCGCGTTGTTAACCCCAAATGTTATCCTGATATAGTCCTAAGCAATAACGATGGCGTTTCAGTTCCCACATCTCAATGCGCAGATGTCTTAAACCAGGCGTTTTCCGAAGTTTTTACCAGAGAAGACGTTTCATCCGCTCCCAATTGCATAGTTTCAGCAGCACAGTCATGCCGGAGATTGTTATCAGTGAGGCCGGTGTTCTGTCCCTTTTACAGAAACTAAAAATTTCTTCCACCTTGGATAATATAGGCTTAAATAATAAAATCCTGAAATCTATTACATTCAGTATCACCCCCTTTTTATGCGCTCTGTTTTCACAGTCTTTGTCTACCGGAACTCTACCCCAAGATTGGCTATCAGCTAAAGTCGTCCCCCTCTTCAAATCAGGTGAACGTTCCTCACCGCTAAATTACAGGCCCATTTCCTTAACTAGTACCATTTGCAAACTCATGGAACATATCATACACACTCAAGTAATAAACTATCTCGAACGTCACAATATCATTTTCAATTTTCAGCACGGTTTTTGCAAGGGATTTTCATGCGACACCCAACTTGCCGGTTTTGTTCACGACCTTCATAAATCCATGAATGCTGGTTGCCAGGTCGACGCCATTTTCTTAGATTTCGCTAAAGCTTTTGACCGCGTTCTTCACCACAGATTACTAGTAAAGCTAGAACATCTTAACATTCACCCTATAGTTCTTGCATGGATAAAAACTTTTCTTTCCTCCAGGTCTCAATTCACCTTTGCTATGAGTTTTTATTCTTCCTCTTTACCGGTAACATCTGGTGTACCCCAAGGCAGTGTTCTTGGTCCTCTACTCTTCCTCGTTTACATTAATGATCTACCTAATTCTTTATCTTCACACGTTCGACTTTTCGCGGACGACTGCGTAATATACCGTAACATTTCTTCTGATTCTGACCCCTTAGCTTTGCAATCTGACCTTAACAAAATTAATCATTGGTGTTCAACTTGGCTTATGTCGTTAAATGTTTCTAAAACAAAGTGCATGTCCTTTACTAACGCTGCTACACGTTTTCCTAGTCAATACTCGTTGAATAATATGACACTTGAGTTAACATCTACCTACAAGTACCTCGGTCTCCACTTTCAATCGAATCTATCTTGGCACCATCATATAGAAGTCACTCTTGCAGCTGCTAACCGGTCTCTCGGGTTACTGAAACGAAATCTTAAACAGGCTCCATCGCAGTTAAAAAAACTTGCTTTCACCAGTTTAATTCGCCCTAAAATAGAATATTCCAGTGCCATTTGGGATCCTCATCAAGCCTACATCGTATCAAGTATTGAATCTTTGCAAAACCAAGCTGCTCGTTTCATTTACTCAGACTATTCTACCTATTCCAGTGTAACTAACTTAAAAAACCGTGCTGAGCTAGAGGATTTGGCCATTCGTCGGAAATATGCACGCCTATCACTTTTCCACAAACTTTATAATGACCCATCGTTACATGACAGTTTCTTTGAACCCGACTGTTCCATCTTTCCCCGCCGTGATCATCCTAACAAAGTCAAACGCCCGCTATCTCGCACACTTCGTTTCGCTCAGTAATTCATCCCGCACACTATTATTGAGTGGAACAGTTTGCCTGCACATATTGCCACCGAGAAAGACTCGGTAAAGTTTTCAGAGCTCATGCGCACTACGGTGACTAACTAAATATTTTTTGCTTTTGTTGTTTTGTTTTCTTTCGTTTTTTAACTTTTGTATAACGTTATGCAATAGCTGCCCGTATTCATGGTTTGTGCTTTGTTGCGGTTGTCAGGTTGCACTGTATCTTGCTGTACTGCTTTTTTTCTGTTTTGTTGTATTGGCCCCATGTATTGTATTTCTGACCCCATGTATTGTATTCCCCATGTATTTCTGTATGTTGTATTGGCAAACCATGTTGTATTGGCCCCCCCTATGTAATACCCTCTTCTAGAGGGCCTTTAGGGGTAACCTGAATAAATAAATAAATAAATAATAAATAAATAAATGATGATGTGTGGTGTTTCATCACGCAAGAGCCATTTGATGGCCAAAGAGCGCCAGGTCACGAGGCAAGAGATGCGAATAAGGGTTATGATAGGTGGCTGTATAAAGGACTTAAAATTCCTCGCTCTAGTACAGCTTAAAACATAGAAGTAATAAAATCATGACAGTAACATGAATCAAAAGAAGTGAAAATGAATGGTAAAAATGGTACTAAAGGCATGGCAGAGATGTATCCACCACAGCAGCGACCTCAGTTCAGAGGTCGTGCTACGGAAGGCCCGGGTATATGACATGAAAAGTACCTAGGTCTCGTAAATAATTGAACAGTGATTTTTGTGAAAAAGTGGTTCCTTACCGAAAGTCATTGCAGGGCGAAGTAGGAACTGTTGTCGGTATAGTGATAAAAAGTGTTGTTTTTTAGCGTGTCTAATTCTTTGCACTGGATTAAAATGTGTAGCACTGTTAGTGCTTCTCCACACCTATCACACCAAGGTGGATCGCCACCAGACAACAGGTATGAATGTGTAGTGAATGTATGTCCTGTCCTTAGTCTTGTGAGTGTTACTTCAGTTCGTCGTGATTATGATAATGGCAGCCAATGACCTAGTAGCAGCCTAATAACATGCAGTTTAATATGTGTGTGTCTGTCCCACGTCTCTGCCAATAGACCCTAAGCTTTTGTTTCAGAAAATGTTTAAAATAAATCGCCGGAATTACTGTTGATCTACTGGCGGATGTTTCTTTGGCGGTTGCAGCTAAATGGCACGCCAACCCATTTCCTTTTTCTCGTGGTGCCCTGCCACCCAGCAGACTATGACACGTGTATTGAGTGTGTACACTGCGCACAGGACTGAGTAAAGGGAGATAAGAATGGGGTTTGTTTGCTTTGTGAGTGTTTTGAGGGCTTTCACCACGCACAGAGAATCTGTGTAGATTACTGCACTTTGTAATGTTTGTGGTTTTTGTGTTTAACAGCCGCCAGTATAGCAGAAACATCTGCTGGGAGAATTATAGTGTTCGGATGCAGAATACCAGCATCTAAAAAAGATAGACCGACTGCTGCATATACGACACAGAAAGGCGGGTTTTTGAGGGATCAATAAAGCATTTAGTCATGAGTATTTTCGCTGAAGTTCTAGAAAATGTGTATGAATATGTGCATTGGGCACGTGCTTGGTGAGTTGTACAAAGGATATATCGCAATCTATCAGCTGCCACTGCTAAGACGAGACCTATGCAGCGGGAGCAGCCAAACCGTGTTCAAAAAGTGACATGCCCATCTCTTCAGCCAGACTCCAACGCGAAGTGCACAGGGCTTTCTGATGGCATGGCGGTTGTTGAACAGGACAGAACTGGACAAATCATTGATATTGGAATGTACGGGCTGTTCTTTGCTGGCAATCACTTTGTGGAAGTAGAAGAAAGATTGGTAGGATCTTTGCAGATGGAGCGAAAACTCGTTAAAGTCACACAAGCTTTCCATGGGGCTAGTGCGAAAAGCACCCGCGGAATAACAAGTGTCTAGGTGATGAAGAGGGTCGAGCATCTCTATGGCCATTGGTGTCGCAGACTGATAGGTTATGGCCCCGTAATCTAGGCGTGTCCTTATGAGGCTTCTATACACATTGATCAAACACTTTTGATCACTACCACAGGTAGAAAGACTTTTAGAATGTTCATTTTTAGGCACTTGTTTCAAATACCTAATATACGGTATAAAGGTTAGCTTGGTGTCCAAAATTAGACGTAAAAATTTATGCTCAGTGTTTATTGAAAGACGCTGCCATGTAGTTCAAAGTCAGGTTCAGAATGTATGCCTCTCTTTCTCGAGAATAAGACGCACGTGCTTTTTTGTGGATCTAGTGGGAACAAGTTTTCATCTTCCCATCTTGAAATATTGTTCAAGCTCAGCTGCTGCTGCCGCTCACACATTGCCAGATTACAAGCCTAACTATACATCATTGACATAAGTGCCGCAAAACACATAGCGAGGAATGGAAATTTGCAACAAATTCATTTTGATAATAATAAAAAATGCGCCTCATTACATCACCCTGGGCACCCCTTTCTCTTGGACAAATCTTCGGGACAAGAGTGTGCCTACTCAAACACTAAACGTTCGATTAGAGAGGTAACTTTCAATTGTGATCAGCATTTGGCCCTGCATACCTAAACCTGAAAGGTCTCGAAGTATACCAAAGCGCCATGTCGTGCCATAAGCCTTTTCAATATCTAGAAACACAGAGAAAAAGATTTATGTGCGGATAAAAGCGTCTCGGATCTGTGCTTCAATACGTAACAGCTGGTTAATGGTGGACCTACCTTCTCGAAAACCGAACTGGTACGGGTGAAGTAGACCGTTTGTTTCGATGGAATATCTAAGTCGGCGTTTTATCATCTTTTCAAAGAGTTTACAAAGGCAGCTCGTTAATGTGATGGGCCTGTAACTCGTAATGGATGGACGGATCCTTGCCCTGTTTGAATATGTGAATGACGATGGTATCTTTCCAAAAGAGAGGGATGGCACCGGAAAATTAGATAGCATTGTACAGGAAAAGTAAGGTTTTTTGAGTTTCTAGAGGTAGTTTTTCAACATTTTTATAGATTACACGGTAAGATCTTGGGGCAGAATCACTGCAGTAATTAGGAGATGCCTGTAGCTCATCCAAGCGAAATGGCTGCTTATATGCCTCGTATTTAGTACATTTCGTGTCTAGTTTATGTTTCTTTACTCTTGTCTTGCAGCGTTGAAACTCTATAGAGTTGTGTGAAAAGAAAGAAACCTCCTCGAAGTGTGCGCCCAGATAGTTCGCCTGGTTTTCCAAGCTTTCGCTTTGTACGTTTACTCAAGAGAGTGTATATGTCTGTTTTCCTTATACTCTTCTCATCCTGTTGCGTACATTATCCTCTTGTGTATATGTGGTGATGCCTAATAAAAATGTATGCCAACTTTTTCTTCGAGCTTCTCGGTGCTTTTTTTGCCTTGAAACTTAATGTTTTTAAAGTTTATAAGATTCTCGAACGTCAGCGAGCTTCGAAGCAACTTCTATGCCTTGATGATTGATATGTGTGGTTTAACTTCTCAAAACCACCATATAAATATGATAGACGCCGTAGTGGAGGGCTGCGGAAATTCGGACCACCTGGGTTTCTTTAACGTGCACCCAAATCTGAGTACAGGGGCCTACAAGATTTCCGCCTCCATAGGAAATGCAGCTTCTATGCCTTGTTTTGTTTTTCCGCGCATTACGACACTCTTCATTCCACCAAGAAACACGTCGTTTGCCTGACAGTCCGCTGCGCAGTGAAGTAATCCACAGCAGCTTCTATGCTTAACGCACTCAACTCATTCCTGGTGAAGGGAGCAATTTTTTAAACTGTTCCCAATCAGCTTTTTGTGTGAGCCCCTTGGGAACCCGCGGAAAACATTCATTTGCAATTGAGGTGCTGAGAACTATAGGAAAATGATTCCTTTTACATGGATTGTTGATGACTTTCGATTTGAGAAGCGCAAAAAGCGATGGAGATGAAATGCTCAAGTCAGCTGACGAGTATGTCTTGTTAGCGATATTGTTGCTGTTTTGTAATTCAAGAGACATACGCCCTAAGATAAAAGGAATTGTTCAATTAGATGACCTCCCGCAACGCACCGCGAGTCTCCCCATAAAGTGTTATGCGCGTTAAAGTTTACAAGGAGAAGATACGGTTCAGGAAGTTCAACAATTAGAGACTAAAATTTGTGTTTATTCCCCTGATGGTGTGGAGGTATGTAGATACAACAAATTGTCACTAGTTTGTTGAAGATATTAGCTCGAACAGCCACTGCCTCCAGAGATATTTGAAGCAGTAACTGTGTACAGGCTATTTTTCATTACCTCTAATGGCAACACCACCAAATGACGCAACCGCATCATCTCGCTCCTTTTTAAAAATTATGTAAGTGCGTAAGAAAATGGTATGTTTTGATTTTAAGTATATTTCTTGCACACACAGCACAGTTCGTGTATGTTTGTGTCTAAATTCCTAGATATTGTCGAGGTTCCTCAGCAGTCCTTGTATGTGCTAGTGCATTATTTGCATCATTTTAAAGATGTATCGTGTTGTCTATTCAAAAAGAGTTGCCTTTGGTTACGGGACCTTTTTGAGGCTCCATAATTCAGAGTTTTTTTTTTTTGGCGCACTCCAAAGAGTCGCGCCTATTCATTGTCATCTGAGTCGTTGGAGGAGTAGGACTTGCATCCATCACCTCGTCTGAGGTGGTGAATGGTGCCTGCTCGGCAGGCACATTCACAGACGTTTCGGACCTAACTGCGCTTGCAGGCAAGGAAATCTGCCGAATTCTAGCAGACAAGGAAATCTGCCGACCCTGTTAGTCAGGTGACGGAGCACAACAGGCTGCTCCAGCCGGGGGCGCTGATGGCATAACCGCAGCCACACTCTTTGTGACATTCGTAGGTGCAAAAACATAAGGCGCGGCGCCCTCGCACGTCACATCTATGATGGGTTGTTCAGTGCAAAACGCTTACGTGCCTCTTAGAAGGACAATCTGAATTTGATTTTCAGCTCAATTATTTCCTTTTCCTTCTTCCACGAGGGGCATGATCGTGAGTAAGCATGATGTTCACCTTCACAGTGAGCGCAATGCACTGCTGAAGCACGTTTGTTGAATGAGTGTTCAATGGATGCATATTTTGAGCAAGCAGAGCACCCTCTGCAACTTTGCGATCCATACCCGAAGCGCTGACCTCTGAAACAGCGGCGAGGATTGGGTATGTACGGTCGGACACAGAGCTTGCAATAACCAGTTTCAATGGATTCGGGTAGGTCGCTGGTTCCAAAGGTAACTATAATGCGTTTTGTAGAAATTTGTTCTCACGCCTGCTAATTATTTTCTGTACCTTCACAACGTTTTCAATTTGCCATCATATCTAACAGTTCGCTTTTCCTCAGCTCGATAGGGTCATGCCTCATCTTAAATTACCCCACAGTCTGTGTTAATAGACCTGTGATTGCCCACTGAATCCAGAGTGTTCCAAATGATACAATTTTCGGTAGTTTGTCCTATGCTGCTTTGTCTCGAACCTACAAAAGGAGGTAGCCGCTCCCCATCTTTGTGATTTTGTAACCTGAGCCAATTTCTTGTGTTAGAATTTTCGATACTAAGAAGGGTGAAATTCCTCAGACTTTTTTTTGTCTTCACTATGATTGACATGATACTTTGGGAAGCTCTGCTTTGATTTAGTGAGGGTAAATGCTTCTTCGGTGCGCCCCCTTTTTAGATTCCATCAAGAAAGGGGGGGGGGGAGCGTTTACCATGCGGAGAGTATATACTTCGGCGGCGGTGAAGGCCTCCCATCACCGAGCTCAACAAGGAGACGCTACAAGGTTGGTTCGCGAACACTTGGAGACGCCAGCCATGCATCACCTCTATAACTAAATGTATTTACCCAAAGTTGAATACCTACGCAGTTAACCCTCGCCGCCAGGAAATTTCGATGTAAATAGAAGAAAGAAGAGCACAGGACTGATAAAATGTCTGAAAAAAGACAAAAATGGGGGTCCTCCGTGAGCCTCCGTGAGCGGTCACAACGTGGTTTATTTCGACGTTTCGGCCTAGAGTCTGGCCTTCATCAGGATTCGTCCCATATATATATATATATATATACAACAAGTGTATTGACATGCTATTGAAGCCTGTGGTGGCAGTGCACCGGTTCTTTCTGCTGGCAGCTGACACTTACTACCTAAACCTTCTTTTGGGCTCTGTTTTAAAGCAAAAGGCAGTTGAATTTCTTCAGCAGGAGTATTCAAAGTTATGAGGCAGTTATTTCATATAAACTATGGGCGCATTAGACAACGAGACTGCTAAGCATGCACAACACAAAATGCAGGTTTGCTTGTGACGTGTACAGCTGTGCAAAGAACAAAGAACAGTGTTTGTAAACTCATGCATTTGTTGCTTCCAAAATAACAAATATATTTAGCGTAGGTGGGGAGAGGCCTTTTGTTCACCGCAATATGCTTATCTAGTCCAGACGAGCAAAAAAAGGTTAAAATTCGAACCTAATTTAAACAGCTTTCTATTTGTCTGTGCGTTCGTCATTGGAACAAGCGGGTATTAACTAAAGCTTAGGCGTCTCTCATAATCATATAGTGGTTTTGGGATGTTAAACCCCACAAATCAATCAATCAAACTAAAGCTTAGAAAAAAAAGAGCATTTGTTGCTTGCAATACTATGTAGCCTGAATACGTCATACATACTAGCAGAGTCCTTCATTGCAGCCAGGCATCACTGTGCACTATGCGGATAATGCATCATAGAAGTGTTGTGCATGCTTAGCAATCTCGTTGTCTAATACGCCCATAGTTTATATGAAGTAACTGCTTCATACATTTGAATACTCCTGCTCAAGAAATGTACCTGCCTTTTACTTTGAAAAAGTGCACAAAAGAAGATTAAGGTAGTAATTGTCAGCTGCAAGCAAAACCGGTGCACTGCCAGCACTGGCTACATTAGCATGTTAATACACTTGTATGAAGGTTAGACAGTCAAGTTATCACGTGGTGTAGAATTATTCTTTATTGGCTATATGCTCATTAGCATGTAGCTCTTTCTCTCAAGCCCTGGTTTCCTCGTGAATATTTTAATCTTGAAATTAAGATCACTTCTAGAATTGAGTTAGTTTTCGCACCATTGCCGACACGACTTTTATCGTTGGCGTGGGATGATAGGGATGCACTAGACTTGCACTCTATTAAAAAAATGCCCCACATTTTCAATCATTGCTTTGTTTTTATATTTATTTCATGCACATCACCACAAAAAATTGAGCAACTTGACTGAGATTCAACACGAAAGAAGGTGAAGCATGCATGCACAGACAGCAGAAAAGAACAAGACAGTGATAATGCGGCTGTCAACTGAAAAGCCACACTGTACCCTTCTAGTGAGTAATCATTTCGAAAAAAAGCAAGGAGAGTCAACATTTTCTCAAGGAAGGCCTCAGAATTATACAAAACATTTTCTAGACATTTCCCCCACTCTTGAGGATCTGTGCTGGCAGGGCAGTACTCAAAAACGTCATTACACTATCATCAGTGTGGTTAGCGGCGCAAGATAGCTAACGCTTTCTTTGCGCGCGCGCACGCGCGTGGGTGTGTGTGTGTGTGTGTGAACAGCGCCAAAATACGAACCATGTAGGGAGGAAGACGCACACAGCGCCGATGCTTTCTGAATTTTTTAGACCAAACCATATTCATAACTACACTGCAAACAATTTGTCCTTTGTGAAGCTCCGTCGCATTTTATTTTGTTTATTTCATCTATATTGATCCCAAGCATTTTATTGGAGATCACTAAAGCGTTTCGAAAACTTGCGCCATTCCGCAATCCGGGCTTAATTCTACGTTTCCTGCAGGTAAATTATATTTTGTGACTTCGTTTTCTTTTTCGCGCTAGAACGCTATCGATTCACTTTATCAAGTGGCCTTAGCGAAAACTCAACACAGCTGAAGCAATGCAACAGCGATGCAATGACTGGTATAATGATGAACTGTGCCGTTCACAAAATATACACACATATATAAACACTGTTTATGCACCTCAAGCTGTAAACAGCGACGCTGCGCAGGATCGCATAAGGCCATGGAGGAAGGGAAAAAAAAACTGGGGAGAGGCCGTGACCCCACGTTTTGCGAAGCCGGAAGTAGGGAAAAGCAGGAGCGCTCATCCTCGCACTAGTGGGCACGCTCATCTGGTTGCAACACTCTAAGGCAAAAGGGTGTTAAAAGGGTGTGTGGTTCGTCCTTTTGGGAACTAATGGAGCTGCCACAACCAATAATTCCTTTTAGGACTAACGGCACCGGGTCTAACAGTTAGTACCCACAGACAAGTTTAAAGGACTAACATTTAGTCTTCACATTTACACCTTAGTGAGTAACCGTTAGTCCCACAATTCAACTCAAAAGATTAACAATTTGTCTTCAAATTTGTACCTTATAGAGCAACTGTTAATCCCCACATTTACACCTTACCGGGCAACCGTCAGTCCCCACAGTTGCACCTTGCCAGACGAAAGGTTAATCCACTCAAATACTCCAATCAGATGAACTTTTTCGCCCCAGTTCAAACATTGTTTTTGTTTATTTTCCGCCAGGCTCAATACTTTCCTCCCCGGTTTTTATGCGCAGTGAGCAACAAATTGCGCAGAAGAGAACGCGCAAAAAAAAAGTTAGCCACCTATGTGTAACTGCTTTCGCAGTCACGGCAACAACGAAGGACAAAAGTGTGACATCGAAATCTTTTATTTTTCTACATACACATGAAGTTTCTCTATTCTGCTAAGTGTATTCATGGTGAAGTGTACAAGTCCAGTCTCGTCGTAACATCTTGTTCACTCCTTATGGAGCTTCTCCGATGAAAGCAATTGATGACAGGTATTGCGGACGCCAGCGCACGCAGCCTTCTGCCTGTGGTGTTCTCACGGCTGCACGTACAATAACATAGTAAATATAGTTAGACACACATGACAGAAGATGAAGATGCACGCGTATGACAAGTACGTGCACGTTAATATAAAAGCAAGCGTTAAAATATCACACACAAATAACTTTATTTTCACATTTCGCACACTCCTTCTGTGCTCTGACGAAGGAGATAGATGACAGGCATCGAAGACGCCAGCGCACACAGTCTTCAGCACGGTTTGTGCCCATGGCTGCACAATGAGTATGTAAAATAGTGAGTAACACATGACAGAGGATGAATACAAATTGCTATGAAAAATACGTGCAAGGTGAAATGAAAACACACGTGAGATATGACATGCTCTTAATTTCCCCGTAATGTCACACATCGTCAAAGAGTCATTTCGATCTCCGTAGCGCAACAGCTTGAGAGCGGCGGCCGCAGCCACGACTCCGCGAGCCACTGTGCCGCTAACAGGTCGGCGAGTCCTAAGCGAGCGACGTCGATCAGCTCGAGCAAACGAATGCGAGACCAAACACGGCGATGCACGCGGAGTGTCTTCCGCCAGCGAACTTCGAACAGCAGAGCGAGCGTACACTTAGCCACCACCACGAACAGCGCCGAACTGGTTTGGAGCTAGCGCCGAAGAAATCGACGGTAATGCGGCCCTTTCCCACAAACTCGAGCGAGTGCAGCGCGCAAACGCGAGTCCGCCGCCGCGACCAACGGACGGCCCCGAGCTGCTTGCGACCGACTGACGGGAAAGCCAACTGTAATGGCGACCAATTTTCAGTGAGTTCTGACGCTAGCGAAAGCCCCGCAGCCCGTGCTGCTGCACTTACAGCGCGCTACATACTACAACCAAGCTCTTTACGAGAACCTGCAACGTGTGTAAGACGACGCCAAACACAGCGATGAGGTCTCAGCCCAATATCGTCAGCCCGGAGCTCATCGCGGTGGCGAAGACAGGCGAGCACTCTATGAGCGAGCGTATGGGAGGCTGACGGCCATGGCGGCCGATTTCCAGGCAGTCGCAAAGCACACGCTTACTGCAGACGCCGAGGCTAACCTTCGTGATGCATTTCGTGCGTGCGATATACAACACGACCGAGCCTGTTGTCGGCGAGCGTGCTCCGTATCGCACACGCGACAAGTAGAGTAGAATAAAGAATGATAACCTACTTGCCTTAGACTCCAGCGCTGCTTTCTGCCCTGAGTCCGACTGAGTATATAATCGATAGGCCTGTTGTCTTCTCTTCCGCCATATTGGCCTTCCCTGCTGTTGCTGTCGTGTGTTGGTCGTGACTATCTTGAAGCCAGAGATATACAGCGCGGCGTGGTGACGTGTCGAGACTTGCTCCAGACTTCATAGAAGCAGCGAAACGCAAAAGCAGCAGCCCACACTCATCGAAACGTACACACGAGCACCACGTCGTAGTTTTTAGATCGTCAAATCCAGGCGGCCGTGGTTGAGCACTCCGACTGCGACGCAACGCAAACCGTCGCCGGCAAAATACTGTGAAAGACTGAGCCCGTAGAGGAGGAGAAAGAGGACTGGTCACCTTGGCAGCGCTTTTCGCGCTGCCTGCAATACCCGGGCGGTTCATTCATTTGGAGTGTGTTTGGAGAGTAATTGGTATCGCGCGGCACGCTTCCCTTTGTGGTTGCTCCTCAACGGTCTATCCGTTCATCGCGCCTGCCTATTGGGCTCCGTTACTCCTTTTTCGGGTAATTTTGCCTTAGAGTGTAGGAGATGATATTGTGTTGCCCTGGCCACAGCACAGGGACATCTCCAGCTGACTAAGCTGGAAAGTGATTTGATTGCATCGGCTAAGAAGCTGTGATGAACTCGATAAAACGGGAAGCAGGCATCACCTTCGACATGTGAGTATTGAATTTTCTTTATGTTCGACGTACGGTATGATCGAGAGTATCCTCGCAGAACATAATGCTGTATACTGCATGTGTCAGCGTAGTGTTCCTGGTGTTTATTTCCAGCTGTTGGTGACAGTTCTTGAACGCAAGAAAACGCAGCGCAATTAACCACGATGCCGACAACAGAGCGTAGCTAGCGCCGGAGTTTCTTCTTTCGTTCGCTTTGTCTGCGTCGTGATATTATATGTGTTTCAATTTATACATGACTATTTGTCCTTGTGTCAATAATGTCAAGCGATTTTGCGTACATTGCTTTCGTGCAGGTTTCCCAAAGATCCCCGTCAAATGAGGTTATGAATCACGGCCATTAGACCCAGCCAACGCTTCTGGGAACCAACGAAATGGTCTTTTGTGTGCTCAAAACACTTCCCACCCGAGCACTTAAATCGGGCGGCGCTAGTGGCAGTTCGCCTTTGCGAGGATGCCGTTCCCACTGCCGTGAGAAACCACAACGGCGCGTGCGCTGCAGATTTAAATGCCCAACCTTTATTAGAGAGACATGTATATTGACAGCATGTTTGTTTATACGTTGGTATATTGCCCAGGCGAGGGTACAGGAAATGGAACAAAGTTTTATAAAGTGCAAGCGTTGCTATTAAGCATTTCGAATAAACTTCCAGTTACGTGCTTGAAGACTATTGAGCTGAATGCAAGAAAAAAACTTTGCAACTCGGCAGTGTAATTGCCGTGGACTTTTTTTTTCAGGTGAACCTGTAAGTTGAGCGCACGCGACACAATTTAATAGTGTCATCTACATTAGCCTTCCTCCATAGAAGCATGTCGCACCTTCAGATTATCCCTTCCATCTGTGCGTCATAACGTTCGCACCATAGAGTTTCATACACTCGCAACAACGTGGCGGTACTTCAGTCAAGCTACAGTGGGGCGGGGCGGTTGTTCAGGTACGACCGCTTCGAAGAGAACTTCGGCCCATATAAAACTACCTCGCACGAAACGCAATAGAATCTGAACACGTCAAGCAGCTTCGAAAATCGCCTTCACGTGTCAAATGCAACTGGCTAGGCACGTCTTTTCTACTCTTCACGATGCAGCCTTCATTGAGAGCACCAGGCCAATGCTTCCCAATTGTTACCAAAATTGACAAATTTATAATTTTTGGTTGCATACAGTCGATTGAATCGGTGTCACAAGAGCACGTTCGCTTGTCAGAAGGGCTGATTTGGGTCTGATTTCTTGATCACGATCAACAACGATCGTTGATAAGTGGTGCAAATTAATCTAGATTGACTTTGGCCGAAACGAGTGTCAAAGCGTAATTTGGGAGCCAGTTCACGATCAAAAGAGCAGCGTGACACCAGCAGGGAACGTGACTTACGTGACAATTAGTGTGACAGAACATGCGATGGTAAAAAGGGCTACACAAGAGAAGGCTGCATACAGTCTTCGTGACAGACCCTGCTACTTACCCGATCATGCAGCGTGAAGAATGGTCAGGTGGAAGCCGTTGTCGCCGAACGCCTTGCTTAGTTGTACACGGACAGGAGGGGCACCGCAGAACACAGAGCCGATAACTTCAGCCAAACAGACTCTATATTATATAAACAAAAATTTAACATTGTTAACTACTGATAAAGAGACCGCGGCGGAACCCTCCAATATAAGAGCGCGAAACGCCATCATGTGACTAAAACAGCCCATGATGCAGTGCGGGACCTATTGTTTACAATGTATAGCCTCAGAGACAAACAAAAGCAGTGCCAATCTCAAAGGCTGCTGCTTGTTTTATAAATGGGTAACAATAAATATTGCAACGTTCCATTTCCCAAGTTTTTGTTATCGTCCCAAAACACCACACGATTCTCAGTGCAAACCGCGCCTGCAGTTTTCGAGAAGGTTCCGGACTGTAGTAGATCATTTCGATAAGATCACGCCCACTGTGCGAACGGTACATATTGTTCTGGAACCTACGCCACCACCAGTGATAACGCTAGAACATTCGACGGCAAGAGTATAAATGCCAACACGCTTCGCCGCTTGTCAGTTGTTGATCGAAGGCCGACGCTCCGTTCGCCGCTATCAGTCCGAGACTGCTATCTGTGTGAGACTGCTGCTGTAATTGGACTTTCCTTTTACTGGGCACAGGTTCGCCCAAATAAACAGTTCAATCCCAACACGAAGGCTCCTGTCTTCGGCCACGTCACGACCCCGTGACATCTGGTGGAGGTGCTGCTTTGTTCATGTACCGGACGCCCCCGTCAAGCCGAGAACCCAGCCCACGTCGCGGAGAAGACACCGACGCCAACCAGGAGCAGCGAACAAGCCGCCGACAGCAAGGGCTACCACCGGAGTACGGGCTTCTACAAGACAAGGCGCGGAAGACCAAGGCCATGACCACGACTGCAGCGACAATGACAACCACAGCATCCTAGCCCACGATGGTCAGGCATCAACCCAGGGAACCACCAATTTTCCATGGGTCATCGTTCGAAGACCCGGAGTCCTGGCTAGAAACATACGACCGTGTGGCCGCCCTCAACCACTGGGACCATGACGAAAAGCTGCGTCGTGTGTTCTTCTATTCGGAAGACACCGCAAGGACCTGGCTCAAAAATCGAGAGTCCACGTTCCGAACGTAAGATGTTTTCTGCGGCGCATTCCTGCAAAGGTTCGCGAGCGTCGCTTGCAAAGAGAGGGCCGCTGCTTTATTAGAGACCCGGGTTCAGCTACCAAATGAAAATGTCGCGATTTTCACAGAAGAAATGACCTGACTATTCCGTCACGCTGACCCAGACATGCTTGAGGAGAAAAAAGTTCGTTTCCTCATGCGAGGGATCAAACAGGAGCTCTTCGCGGGACTGATGAGAAACCCACCGAAAACCGTCCAAGAATTTGCAGCCGAAGCGACCACTATCGAAAAGACCCTGGACATGCGCACCAGACAGTATAATCGTCGCCTGACTGCAGACTGCGCTGCTGCTCAAGCCAGTAACTCCGGAGACCTGCGTGAAACGATTCGAGCAATCGTGCGAGAAGAGCTGCGCAAGCTGTTGCCTTTGGCACAGCCTCAAGTGGATTCAATCGACGACATTGTGCGAGAAGAAGTTGGACAATCGCTTCAAATTCCCCACGCACCGCTGCCCGAGCCGGAAGCTATGAGCTACGCCGCTGCACTGCGCCACAACGCTCCTCCCCGTCCACGCCAAAACGCCGCCCATCGCACTTCCGTCGACAGACGCCACCGCCGCCACCAACCCCACCGACGTCATACCGTTCGCCAGCGGCCCAGCGCAGTGCACCGAGGAAGACTGACGTCTGGCGCACCCCTGACCATCGCCCGCTCTGCTACCACTGCGGCGAGGCCGGACACACATACCGCCGTTGCCAGTACCGACAGATGGGACTGCGTGGCTTCGCCGTCAATGCACCGCGTTCACAGCCGAGAGAACGACCACGTGACATCGCCGACTACCTGACAGGAACTCGGTGGACACCACGAAGCCCTTCACGTTCGCCGCCGCCCAGCCGCCGCACGTCACCGCACCACCGGCAGTACTCTGGCACAACGCGGGCCCGGTCTCCTAGCCCGTATCCGGGAAACTAAGGGCAGCAACCGGTGGAGGTGCGGTTGCTGTGCGACGAACTACCGAAGATCCTCCGACGACGACGACGCCGCGACGGAGCTTTCCGAACACAACGCCAAACAGGCAAAGCCCTGACGGCAAAAGCTCACTTAGCGAAGGTGGCCTGACGACGCAACATGGAAGCAGCGGAACAAGCCGACGCAGCCGTGACCTGACACCACGCCCTAACTGTAATGCGAGACGGCGAACTAGCGACCTCGACGTTCTTATCGACGGCCACAGTGTGACCGCTCTCGTCGATACTGGAGCCGACTATTCTGTTATCAGTGGGTCGTTCGCCGCGAAGTTAAAGAAAGTTAGGACAGCTTGGAAAGGCCCTGAGATCCGCACAGCCGGAGGTCATCTCGTAACGCCTGGAGGAATCTGCACAGCGAGAGTCACCATTAACGGCCGTATTTATCCTACAAACTTTGTAGTCCTACAGCGTTGCTCGAAAGATGTCATCCTTGGCATGGACTTCTTATGCCTCCATGGTGCTGTCATCAACCTAAAAACAAAGTCGATAACATTATCCACAGAAGAAGCACTACCGCCGCGCACGCCGTCAGGGCACCATGCCTTGAATGTGCTGGAAGAACAAGTCACCATTCCGCCTCGCTCAAGCGTCATTATTTCAGTCGGCGCTCCTAAATCACCTGACTTGGAAGGTGTCGTTGAAGGCAGTCAGCATCTGTTGGTCACCCGAAATATTTGCGTCACAAGAGGAATTCCAGAGCTGCGGGGAGGCAAAGCAACGGTTATGCTCACGAATTTCAGCAATGAGTACAAACATGTGAACAAAGAAACAACGGTCGCATACATCGAAGAAATTGTCGAAGCCACCAGTGCTTTCGCCCTCGCCGATTCTGCGGAACCTGCTCAGAGGAACCAAGCCCCTCCCATAGCTTTCGACGTCAATCCCAGACTTCCCAACGATAAGCAAGAACAGCTGAAGGCCCTGCTCCTGCAATACAAAGATAGCTTTTCGTCGTCATCGAAAATTCGGCAGACCCCAATCACGAAACATCGCATCATAACCGAATAAAATGCCAGACCACTACGTCAAAGTCCGTACAGTGTTTCGACGCGAGAACGTGAGGCCATGAAGAGACAAGTTGATGAAATGCTGCGGGATGACATTATCCAGCTGTCCAAGAGTCCATGGGCATCCCCCGTGGTGTTAGTGAAGAAAAAGGATGGGACCCTACGTTTCTGCGTCGATTATCGCCGCCTGAACAAAATCACAAGAAAGGACGTGTATCCTCTCCCACGAATAGACGACGAACTTGATCGGTTTCATAACACCAAGTACTTTTCGTCAATGGACCTCAAGACTGGCTATTGGCAAATCGAAGTCGACGAAAGAGACCGAGAGAAGACGGCGTTTATAACACCGGACAGCCTCTTCGAGTTTAAGGTGATGCCCTTCGGCCTTTGCTCAGCGCCTGCAACGTTTCAACGCGTTATGAATACAGTACTGAAGGATTGAAGTGGCAGACTTGCCTTGTGTACTTAGAAGACGTCGTCGTATTTTCCTCGAGTTTCGACGAGCATCTTCGGCGCTTTGAAGCTGTACTTCAAGCCCTCAAGACTTCCGGACTCACACTGAAGCCAGAAAAGTGCACATTGGCGTATGAGGAGCTCTTGTTTCTGGGGCACCATATCAGCAAGACTGGATTTCGTCCCGATCCACGGAAAACAGCCGCCATCGCCGACTTTCCGCCGCCCACTGATAAGAAAGCCGTGCGCCGATTTCTGGGCCTGTGTGCCTAATAGGCGGTTCGAGAAAAACTTCGCCCGCATCGCCGATCCTCTCACTAACCTTACCAAGGCCGACGTGGAGTTTAAGTGGGTAACGTTGCAGGAACACGCTTTCCAGGAGCTTAAACATCGCCTCCAGACGCCTCCGTTACTTGCCAATTTCGACGAATTCGCCGAGACAGAAATACATACTGACGCAAGCAGCGTAGGTCTTGGCGCCGTTCTTGTGCAGAGGGCTGACGGACTTGAAAGGGTTATTAGCTACGCCAGCCGATCGCTATCCAAAGCAGAAGCAAATTATTCCACAACAGAAAAGGAGTGCCTCGCCATCATCTGGGCTACGTCGAAATTTCGCCCCTACCTCTACGGCAGGCCGTTCAAAGTTGTGGGCGACCACCACGCATTGTGTTGGCTAGCCACCTTGAAGGACCCTTCAGGTCGCCTCGCACGATGGAGCCTGAGACTTCAAGAATATGACATAACTGTCATTTACAAGTCCGGCAAAAAAACACTCCGACGCCCACGGTCTCTCTCGTGCGCCTGTCGACCAACCGCTACCCGACGACCCGGATGACGACTACTTCTTAGGAACGATAACTACCGACGACTTCGCTGAACGACAGAGGGCCGACCCGGAACTTAAGGCCCTAATAAAATACCTCGAAGGCAGGACCGCCAAAGTCCCGAAAGTATTCAAGCGCGCACTTGCGTCGTTCTTTTCTACGAAACGGTCTTCTACAAAAGAAAAACTTTTCACCGCTTCGCGCTAAGTACCTCCTTGTGGTGCCTTCCGCTCTGCGACCAGAACTCCTGCAGGCCCTGCACGACGATCCGACGGCAGGACACCTCGGTGTTTCTCGCACGCTCGCGAGAATACAAGAAAGGTACTACTGGCCACGTCTTACCACCGACGTCACTCGTTATGTGAGAACATGCCGGGACTGTCAGCGACGCAAGACACCGCCGACAAGGCCAGCGGGACTTCTGCAGCCAATTGAACCACCTTGCCGACCTTTCCAGCAGATTGGTATGGACCTACTGGGGCCGTTCCCGACGTTGGCTTTCGGAAACAAGTGGATCGTGGTAGCTACCGACTACCTCACCCGCTACGCCGACACAAAAGCCCTGCCAAAAGGCAGTGCATCCGAGGTAGCTAAGTTCTTCGTCGAAAATATTGTCCTAGGTCAAGCCCCGGAGGTCCTTTTCACCGACAGAGAAACGGCATTCACTGCCGACTTAACTCAATCGATCTTGGTATACAGCCAAACAAACCACCGCCGGACGACAGCGTACCACCCACAGACCAACGGCCTCACCGAGCGGCTTAACAAGACGATCGCCGACATGCTGTCAATGTACGTCGATGTCAAACACAAGACGTGGGACGCCATTCTTCAGTATGTGACCTTCGCATACAACACGGCGGTGCAGGAGACGACGCAGATATCTCCATACAAATTGGTCTACGGAAGGAGCCCGGCAGCGACGCTCGATGCCATGTTACCCAACGTCACCGACGAAGAAAACCTTGATGTGAGCGAGTACCTTCAACGCGCCGAAGAAGCCCGACAACTTGCGCGTCTCCGTATCAAGAATCAACAGACGACCGACAGCCACCGTTACAACCTTCGACGACGCTTCGTGGAATACCAGCCCGATGAACGTGTTTGGGTGTGGACGCCGATACGCCGACGTGGACTAAGTGAAAAGCTTCTGCGACGGTACTTCGGACCGTACAGGGTGGTTCGACGTCTCGGCCCACTTAATTACGAGGTTGTATCCGACGGCATCACGAACTCTCAACGACGCCGATCGCGACCTGAAGTCACCCATGTCGCGCGCCTCAAGCCGTTTCATGCGCGTTACCTAACTGAACCAGTGTTTTTTGTATTATTGTTGTATCGTAATTTATTCATTGTACTTTCTTGCATTATTATTGTACTTTCATCTTTAGCTAAAGCATCGGGACGATGCCTTTTTTCAGAAGGGGGCAATGCCACGTTCCATTTCCCAACTTTTTGTTATCGTCCCAAAACACCACACAATACTCAGCGCAAACCGCGCCTGCAGTTTTCGAGAAGTTTCCGGACTGTAGTAGATCATTTCGATAAGATCACGCCCACTTTGCGAACTGTACAAAAGATTGTTCTGGAACCTACGCCACCGCCAGCGATAACGCTAGAACATTCGACGGCAAGAGTATAAATGCCGACGCGCTTCGCCGCTTGTCAGTTGTTGATCGAAGGCCGACGCTCCGTTCGCCGCTACCAGTCCGAGACTGCTATCTGTGCGAGACTGCTGCCGTAATTGGACTTTCCGTTTACCGGGCACAGGTTCGCCCAAATAAACAGTTCAATCCCAACACGAAGTCTCCTGTCTTCGGCCACGTCACACCCCGTGACAATATTCTACATACAAATTATGTTTTTATTTTTGAATTCTGTTTGCATTTTCGTTTTGGTGACATCTGATGAACGCAACATAAAAACCATCGTGAGGGCGCATCATTAAGGTGCAAAAAAAAAAGCAGGTGACGAGGGCAAAAGCGAAACATCTATTGCGCTGTACGATGCTCAATTCCAATTTCTTTCTGATCTGGTTTAAATTTTCTTTGTTTTTGTGGTGGAGTCCATGCGCAAGGTGTTCATATTAAAGATGTGGATGTTCCTTGAATAGATCAGTTAGTAGTTTGCGCCTGTCCTCGGGTTTCTCGTTCTGTGTGTTGTAAGAAAACGCGCACTCACGATGGTTTCTATGTCAAAGCACCAACTCGCCTAACAGCCATCTCTTTTGATGAGCGCAAAGTTCACAGAAACGGGTTCTTTTTGGCACTGCAAACTCCGCTACATGCCGTGTGAAACAAGGTCTGCTGTGGAATATTCACGCGTAGCAACAGCGTGGCCATATGCTCTAAAAACAGAATTGTTTGCAGTGCGATTTCAAACAAGTTTTATTGCTGTGAGCTTCCTTTTGTGCGCTTTTCAGGATGTTCGGAACAGGACCCTCTCCGCGGCCAGCAGGTACAAATTTAGGAAATGCGTTAGCTCAGTGAGGTAGTACGTACGCAGGTTTGTGAACTCATTTCAGAATCGACAAGATTCAGATCGAAGCTTGAGTGTGAGTCTGGGTGATTGCTATTCCTACGAGGAGTCCTAGGCAGTCCTGTGAAAGGAAGTTTTCGCGACTGGGAGTTGACTGTCCAAAACATATTCCTTGAGTGAGTCCCAGTGAGTTTCATTCGTTAGTGCGCCTTTAGCAGTGAGCCGAAGACATGTTTATTGGGGGAAACGCAGAGATAAAGCTGGCCAGCTGTCAAGCGGAGCGAACGCGAGCAGCAGCAACACTCTTCCTTCTCTTCTTTCACTGTCACTCCTGCCTGTGTCATATATCGGTGCTACAAATCTCTCTCCCCCCACTTCCCAGGAAAGGAGCCGTCATGGCGACCTATGGAACGGGTAGGATGGGTGGGTCGTAGTGTGGTTACAATCGATCGAATTGAACAGTCTCGCGACTGGGACGGCGTCAGTCTGTCGATGGTTGAACATGCTCCACGATATTGTTAACTGGTGAGGACTGACGCAGGACTCGATAGGGGCCTTCGTACTTCGGCAGTAGCTTGGTGGAAAGAACAGGAGCAGATGAGAAAACGCAAAGCCATACCAACGTGCCAGGCGAATATGACTGGGGAGGCAGGTTTTCATCTGAAAAGTTCTTCAGGTACGCTTCAACTTGTGCAGTTAAGGAACGTGCGAGTTGCTTGCAATCTTCCGCATAGGTGGTGACTTTGGAAAGAGTTGTGGATTATGAAGTGTCCGGACGGTACAAGATAACGGTGTCCATGAAAAAAAAGGTTCGCGCCCGAAGAGGAGGAAGAATGGAGAGAATACTGTCGTAGACTGAGTGGTGCTACTGTAAGTGTAAATAACAAATGGGAGTATGTGGTCCCAGTTGGTGTGGTCAGCGGACACGTACATAGACAGCATGTCGTCCAGTGTGCGTTTAAACCGTTTGGTCATTCTGTTCGTTTGCTGATGGCGCGTGCTGGTTGTCCGATGCACAATGATGCATTCACGAAGAAGGGCTTGTACGACTTGGGAAAGAAGTGTACGTCCGCGGTCACTGAGTAGCTCACGAGGCGTGTGGCGAAGAACAAGATTGTGAAAGTAAAACAAGCCAACTTCCGGTGATGTGGCCGCTGGCAGAGCAGCAGTTTCAGCATAGCGTGTCAAGTGAGCGATAGCGAGAACCACCCAGCGGTTCCCGTCAGGAGCGTAGGGAAGGGGACCGTACAAGTCAATTCCGATGCGGTCAAAAGGTCGGGATGGGCACAGCAACGGCTGCAGTTGTCCATTAGCTATGTTCGGTGGGCTTTTTCGGCGATGACATTTGGAACACGAACGTACGTACTGTCGGACAATTCAGTGCATTCCGCGCCAATAGTACCGCAGCCGCAGGCGTACATGCGTTTTTATATCTTTTTATCACACTGGAGTGGCCGCATTGAGAATCCACGTGAAAACAGTCGCAAACAGCAGCACGTATGTGGCAAGGAATCACAAGCAACCACTTTCAACCGTGTGAAAGGTAGTTGCGATGGTGCAGGAGTCCATCGCGGATGGCGAAATGTTGAGCTGTATGTGGTAGTAAACGATTGGCGGTGCCTTCGGGCGGCTGAGACTGTATCTCTATCAAAGAGACTATTCAAGGGTCTTGGCGCTGTTCGGAGGGTGTGTCAGTGAATGAAAGTGCCACAGCATCGAGACTAGAAACAGACGCACTTCCATGTTCATTGGGAAGTGGAGAGCGGGAAAAAGCATCGGCATCTGAATGTCTGTGGTTCGACCTGTTGACGACACGGATATCATAGTCTTGGAGACGCAACGCTCAACGAGCCAGATGGCAATACGGGTCTTTTAGTGCCGATAACTAGCAGATGGCGTGGTGATCAGTTGCGACGTCAAATAGACGGCCATACACGTAGGGTCGAAGTTTAGTGATTGCCCAAACGATGGCCAGACATTTCATTTTTGTGACTGAATAATTTTCTTCAGCCCTAGTAAGAGTGCGACTGGCATGAGAAACGACGTACTCGTCGAAGCCGGACTTGCGTTGAGCAAGAATAGCGCCAAGGCCAACTCCACTAGCGTCGGCGTGGATTTTGGTAGAGGCATCTGTATCAAATCATGAAGAATCGGTGGAGATGTCAGCAGATGACGTAGTTTTGCAAATGCGTCATCGCAAGCGGAAGACCACGATCAAATTCCTTCACTGTGAGAAAGCAGCCGTGGTAAAGGGGCCATTACGGATGCGAAATTACGGACGAATGGACGAAAGTGTGAACATAAGCCAATAAACCTCCGAAATTCTTTTAGTGTCGATGGCTTCGAAAACTGGGCGACGTCACAGAGTTTCGCAGGGTCAGGTAGAACACCGTCCTTGCTGACAATATGCCCTAAGATGGTGAGCTTCCTGGCGGCAATATGGCACTTTTTCAATTTCAGTTGTAGCCCAGCATGTGTGAGACGATCCAGGACACTTGCGAGGTGCAGAAGATGGGTATCGAATTCTTTTGGAAAAACAACCACGTCGTCCAGTTAGCAAAGACACGTCTGCCGTTTGAGGCCTCGAATTACGTTTTCCATACACTCGAAGGTGGCAGGGGCGTTGCAAAGACCGAACGGCATCACGTTAAACTCGTACAAGCTATCCGGAGTTACAAACACAGCCTTGGCGTGGTAACATTCATCCATGGGTAGTTACCAGCATCCTGATCGAACATCCAGCGAGGAAAAGAACTCTGCTCCTTGCAAACAGTCGAGAGAATCGTCAATTCTTGGGAGCGGTAAAATATGTTTGCGCGTGATCTTGTTAAGGCATCTGTAATCAATAACTTGACGCGTCAATAACTTGACGTTCAGTGTGAGAGAACCGGTATGCAAACTGACGCAACGGTGCGTGGGTGCTGGTGTCTATACGATGAACGATTGCCGATGTTCGACCCAAATTGGTTTGCTTGAAGTCGAAAGACGTCCGGAAGTGGTCGAGAAGTGTCAATAGTTGGGTCCCTTGGACAACAAGATAGTCCAAATCAATCGATGGAAGGAAAGCATATAGGGAAGATGTGGTGGACGTGGGAGCGGGAGTAACACTGGCAATTTGAAGGCTTCTGCGCGATCGAGCATTTGACTGGCGCAAACGCAATCAGTGTCCTCAAAACGACTGATGCATTCACCACCGAATAATCTGGCTAATAGTGAAAAGATAATCGTGACGTAATTGGTTGCGGAAGTTTTTTCAGCCATCAAAAGAGCAAAAGGTTAAATAACGTTTTTTCGAGAAGGGAAGTCTGCAGACAGCGTGAACATGACGTTCCAAAAAGCAGCATGATCGCAGGAATTTGGTACAATAACCGAATACATAGGTGGGATATCCATGTCTGTGGGAAGACAACACGAGAAATGGAAGACCTGTTAGAATCGTCGTCTGTGAGCGATGATATTTCTAGTTCGGCCCGGGCACAATCAACAACGGCATGGTGTGTGGAAAGGAAGTCCCAGCCTAATATCACGTAGTGCGACCAGTATAGAAAAACGATAAATTCGACCACGTACACAACGTCCTGGATGAGTAGACAAGCCGTGCACGTCATTGACGTTTTTACTTGATGTGCGGTTGCCGTACGCAGGGAGAGGCCAGAAAGCGAACTCGTAACTTTCGTTACTTTGCGGCACATTGCTTCACTCAATACAGACACGGCAGCTCCAGTATCGATTAATGCTTGAACGGCAACACCTTCAATAAAAACACTTGTTTCATTAGTGGGCAGAGGACGAGGCGTTGTAGAGTTTGACGGTAGTGCAGTTCTTGCCTCCGGAACTGCGATGGTCAGTTTTCCGTTTGGGCAGGTGGTGCACGCCGAATCATCGGTGAAGGCGAACGTCGGCATGGGGAGGGCGATCGGTGCTGGTTGAATGCGCGCCGCCTCTGTGGAGGTGTATCCGAATTAGCATCGAGAAGCAGCGTCTGTGGTGGCTCTTTTTGGGCGTTGCCATAGGTTTCACCAATGGTACCTGGATGAGTGATGCACCGGCAACATAACCGCTCAACAAGGCTAGGCAAATGACAAAAGTAGCAGATGGGTCTGTTATCCGGTGTGCGCCAAGGATTGTTAGGAAGCGTTGAAGGACGGCGGAAAAGAAGAGCATGTGAACCTGCCGGTACGCGTGTACGTAGAAGACTTCGTTTGGTGAGCAGACTCGACGACATTTGACGGCTTATGTGCCGGCCTTCGCGCGACGTCAGCGTAAGTCAGGGGAGTGGACACAGGCGGTGGCTGGCACGTGGGCGGGAGTGCCTCGCAGACTTGCTCTTCGATGGTTTGGCGCAATGAAGAGGTCAGCCCGTGAGTATTACTGGGAAGAAAGGGCACAAGAGACAACTGGCGAGGCACTTCCTCTCGGATGAATTGTTGGATTTGTGGCGTCAACATCGTCTGTTCCGGTGAAATTGTACTAACGGTCAATGGTGATGTGGTGGTCATGTCGAGAGTGGGGAGTCGCGTTAAAATGCGTTGTTTTCGCAACTCTTCGTAGTTTTGGCAGTGAATAACTTGTGCAACTATTCGCAGGTGTTTCGCCACCAGCATGTGGAAGGCATCGTCTTCGATGCCCTTCATAATATGTTTGACCTTGGCTGTTTCGGACATGTCGGGATTGTAGCGACGGCAGAGGCCCACATTGTCCTCGATGTTCGACGTGAAACCCTCTCGAGACAGTTGGGCGCGATCTCGCAAGTGCGGTTCTACGCGGAGCTTGCGCACTGTTGCTCGGCCAAACACGTGTGATCGCAAAGCTGGTCTTGAAGGTGGCCCACTCGGTAAGCTTAGCTTCATGGTTATTAAACCAGAGCTCCGCTACTCCTCTGAGCTAAAAGTGGACGCGGCCAAGTTTGTCGTTTTCGTCCCACCTGTTATTGACGCTTACTCTCTCGTACGAAGAGAGCCAGTCCTCGACGTCCTGCTCATCGGTGCCACTGAAGATCAATAGGTCTCGCTCCGTCGGGGCACCTGGAGAGCGGGGAGGTGGGGATGTAGGAATGGTATGCTGTGAAACGTCGGTGGACATCGTTGACGACGAAGGTAGAGTTAGGCTGCTGAGTTTCAAGATGATAATTGTACCCAGCACACTCCCCCACTTGTTAGCTTGCCTTTAGCAGTGAGCCAAAAACACGTTTATTGCGGGAAACGCACAGGTAAAGCTGACCAGCTGTCAAGCGGAGCGAGCACGAGCAGCAACAACACTCTTCCTTCTCTTGTTTCACTGGCCCTTCTGCCTGTGCCATATATAAATGCTACACATTGTTTTTTTTGCCCACCCCTACCTACTGACCCTCAGCGTTGCTACCAGCTTTGCCTATAAATTAACGTTTACACTCACGTCTACTAAACAGTGTCGTTCACTTAAACTCGTAATCGAGGGTATTGTATCAAAAGGCGCCCAGAAGAGACCAATGACGTGAGATATTTGCGTTAAAGAGCACCGACGCCTGGGTGGACTCACGAGTCAATTGATTCACTCAGATTTAGATCGAGCCGTGAGTTTGCGTTTGAATGAGCCCGGGTGAGTAATATTTAGGTAAGTTTGAGTCTAAGGGAGTCCAGTTGAAGAAATATTTTGTGAGTGTGAGTCCTGCTCAAGGAAATTTTGTTGAGTCAACGCTAAGAGCAGTGTGAGTGAGCTTCACAATTTTTATCAGCCTATGGTGAGGTAAATGACTTATCACAGAAGACGACACCAACGGCACGTAATCTGTCTGCAGTTCGATCAGCCGAGTTTAACACAATGCATTACAGACTTGCACAATCAACCCCTTATCTGCTAATGCTAAACAAGCCTCGCTAAGTTATACGTTGGGCTTCGGATATTTTAGTGCGTACACTTATTTCGGTCCTTTAAAAACAGCTTCTTTCTGACTTTATTGACGCTGCCTTACCTGTATTTTTTTACTTTAGACTCCGTCCTATTACACTACAAAACGATCTTTAAAAAAGTTGAAATCGACACTTGTGCAATTTCGATTTCGACTCACTATCGCCATCATCATAACACAGTAGCATGGAGCGTCTTATCTTCGTGTGTTCTCGCTCTGCATTCTTGGTCGAAGACGTCAAGTTAGGGTGGCCTTATCAAGTGTGAGGAGTCGTTCATGTGTGACCGATAACGACAACCTCTAGTGAAAAAATCAGAGTACCTCCACACAACAGCTAAGCATCATCAGTGAGCTCACTTGATGCGGATCTTATCACACAAAATAACGTCCACGGCAGAGACACCTGAGCGAGTAAGTGCGTGATCGGTGATTTTTGCGTGAACTGGATGCTGTAATGCAGCGATTTCAGCTTTATTTTACCGTGACAAATCTAGAAACTGCATCTATCAAACGGACGGTGATCCTTTGACTTTCCGTAGCAGGCGCACCTATTGCCCAACATCAACAGTTTATATTTTGTTCATGCAATTGAAGTTCATTGTTTTTTTATTTTTTGTTGCTCTGCGCAGCGGGTGGCGGCTCGAATAAAGTTTTTGGGTATCCGTTTTTTCTGTGGTCTACAATTGCGCAGACCTTTTTTTCTATCGCTCCATGTCATTCAAGCAGCTCCCCGAAACGCGTACTGGTCGCATACGTTCAGAGAACCAGCGAGATGTTGGCGCGAATCTTCAAGAAGAAAGGAGTTTGGATCACGCACGTGCCTTCGTGTACGCTGGCCCGCTTCCTCACCTGCGCCCGCTTCCTCACCTGCCCGAAAGACCGGCTAACAATGGACAAGACCACCGGCATCGTTTACAAAATTCCGTTCGCCGAGTGCCCCTTTTCGTATATTGGCGAGACTAAAAACCTACCGGAACGACTGGATCAACGCGCAAACGATGTGCGGAAGCTCTACAAAGAGCACAGCGCAGTCGCCGAACATGCCGAGACGTTGGTTCACCGGATAAATTTCGAAGCGACGGCGAACTGGAGGAGAAGGTTATTACTCGAGTCGTGGTACATACAGATTACAGCCCATAACATCAACCGCTCTACCAGAACCCTTCCCCCAGTGTATACACATGGACTGCCCTCACACGGCAAAACGAGAGAGGGAGGTCATTATGCGCCCCGCGAGTGCTTCGACGATGACGCTGCTACATAGCCCCGCTGTAACCCATGAGGAAGGAACCAAGGTGGTTTCGAAACGTAGGGTTTCTTTAAAACTTTTGGGTGGAGTCTAAATCATTTCCGAATTCCATACCCAACCAGACAGGCTTCTGTTGAATGTTTACATTCAAGCTGTGAAGGCAGTTTCGAACTAGAATGGCACCATTTTTGTCCGAAAGCTCAGCATGTGTCGATATATTTGTTGTGAGTTCGACCGTCCTCCTGAAGTTTCTGCGATCGACCCGCCTCGTTGAACGTTTGTAACATTATAGTGTGTGTGTGTGTGTGTGTGTGTGTGTGTGTGTGTGTGTGTTTTCGCTTCCTACAACTTTCTTTCTCTCTCTCAGTCTGTTTTCTTTACTTTTTTCTCTCCCATCCCCTTCCCCAGTGCAATGTAGCAAACTAGATACTTGCTTTCCGGTGAACTTCTCTGCCTTTCTTGATACCATATCTCCCTCTCGACCGTGATTTTACTTTATTACTATATTGTCACGGTGTCGTGACGTGGTCGAAGACAGGAGACTTCGTGTTGGTATTTAACTGTTTATTTGGGCGAACCTGTGCCCGGTAAACGGAAAGTTCAATTACAGCCGCAGTCTTGCACAGATAGCAGTCTCGGACTGATAGCGGCGAACGGAGCGTCGGCCTTCGATCAACAACAACTGATAAGCGGCGAAGCGCGTCGGCATTTATACTCTTGCCGTCGAATGTTCTAGCGTTATCGCTGGCGGTGGCGTAGGTTCCAGAGCAATCTGTACCGTTCGCACAGTGGGCGTGATCTTATCAAAATGATCTACTACAGTCCGGAACCTTCTCGAAAACTGCAGGCGTGGTTTGCGCTGAGAATCGTGTGCTGTTTTGGGACGATAACAAAAACTTGGGAAATGGAACGTGGCATTGCCCCCCTCTGAAAAAAAAGGCATCGTCCCGATGCTTTTAACTAAAGATGAAGGTACAGCAATAATGCAAGAAAGTAGAATGAATAAATAATACAAAAAACACTGTTTCAGTTTGTTAACGCGCATGAAACGGCTTGAGACGCGTGACATGGATGACTTCAGGTCGTGATCGGCGACGTTGAGAGTTCGTGATGCCGTCGGGGACAACCTCGTAATCAAGTGGGCCGAGACGTCGAACCACCCTGTACGGTCCGAAGTACCGTCGCAGAAGCTTTTCGCTTAGTCCACGTCGGCGTATCGGCGTCCACACCCAAACACTTTCACCGGGCTGGTATTCCACGAAGCGTCGTCGAAGGTTGTAACGGTGGCTGTCGGTCGTCTGTTGATTCTTGATACGGAGACGCGCAAGTTGTCGGGCTTCTTCGGCGCGTTGAAGGTACTCGCTCACATCGAGGTTTTCTTCGTCGGTGACGTTGGGTAACATGGCATCGAGCGTCGTTGCCGGGCTCCTTCCGTAGACCAATTTGTATGGAGATATCTGCGTCGTCTCCTGCACCGCCGTGTTGTATGCGAAAGTCACATACGGAAGAATAGCGTCCCACGTCTTGTGTTCGACATCGACGTACATTGACAGCATGTCGGCTATCGTCTTGTTAAGCCGCTCGGTGAGACCGTTGGTCTGTGGGTGGTACGCTGTCGTCCGGCGGTGGTTTGTTTGGCTGTATGCCAAGATAGCTTGAGTTAAGTCGGCAGTGAATGCCGTTCCTCTGTCGGTGATAAGGACCTCCGGGGCACCGTGACGTAGGACGATATTTTCGACGAAGAACTTAGCTACCTCGGATGCACTGCCTTTAGGCAGGGCTTTTGTCTCGGCATAGCGGGTGAGGTAGTCGGTAGCTACCACGATCCACTTGTTTCCGAAAGCCGACGTCGGGAACGGCCCCAGTAGGTCCATACCAATCTGCTGGAAAGGTCGCAAGGTGGATCAATTGGCTGCAGAATTCCCGCTGGCCTTGTCGGTGGTGTCTTGCGTCGCTGACAGTCCCGGCATGTCCTCCCATAACGAGTGACGTCGGTGTGAAGACGTGGCTAGTAGTACCTTTCTTGTATCCTCGCGAGCGTGCGAAAAACACCGAGGTGCCCTGCCGTCAGATTGTCGTGAAGGGCCTGCAGGAGTTCTGGTCGCAGAGCTGAAGGCACCACAAAGAGGTACTTAGCTCGAAGCGGTGAAAAGTTTTTCTTTTGTAGAAGGCCGTTTCGTGGAAAGAACGACGCAAGTGCGCGCTTGAATACCTTCAGGACTTCGGCGGTCCTGCCTTCGAGGTATTCTATTAGGGCCTTATGTTCCGGGTCGGCCCGCTGTCGTTCAGCGAAGTCGTCAGTAGTTATTGTTCCCAAGAAGTAGTCGTCATCCGGGTCGTCGGGTAGCGGTTGGTCGACAGGCGCACGAGAGAGACAGTCGGCGTCGGAGTGTTTTTTGCCGGACTTGTAGATGACAGTAATGTCATATTCTTTAAGTCTCAGGCTCCATCGTGCGAGGCGACCTGAAGGGTTATTATAGGTGGCTAGCCAACACAAGGCGTGGTGGTCGCTCACAACATTGAAGGGCCTGCCGTAGAGGTAGGGGCGAAATTTCTACGTAGCCCAGATGATGGCGAGGCACTCCTTTTCTGTTGTGGAATAATTTGCTTCTGCTTTGGATAGTGATCGGCTGGCGTAACTAATAACCCTTTCAAGTCCGTCAGCCCTCTGTACAAGAACGGCGCCAAGACCTACGCTGCTTGCGTCAGTATGTATTTCCGTCTCGGCGAATTTGTCGAAATGGGCAAGTAACGGAGGCGTCTGGAGGCGATGTTTAAGCTCCTGGAAAGCGTGTTCCTGTGGCGTTTCCCACTTCAACTGCACGTCGGCCTTGGTAAGGTTAGTGAGAGGATCGGCGATGCGGGCAAAGTTTTTCACGAACCGCCTATAATAGGCGCACGGCCTTCTTGTCAGTGGGCGGCCGGAAGTCGGTGATGGTGGCGTTTTTCCGTAGATCGGGACGAACTCCATACTTGCTGATAACGTGCCCCAGAAACAAGAGCTCCTCATACGCAAATCTGCACTTTTCTGGCTTCAGTGTGAGCCCGGACGTCTTAATGGCTTGAAGTACAGCTTCAAGGCGCCGAAGATGTTCGTCGAAACTCGAGGAAAACACGACGACGTCGTCCAAGTACACAAGGCAAGTCTGCCACTTCAATCCTGCCAGCACTGTAGCCATAACGCGTTGGAATATTGCAGGCGCTGAGCAAAGGCCGAAGAGCACACCTTAAACTCGAAGAGGCCGTCCGGTGTTATAAACGCCGTCTTCTCTCGGTCTCTTTCGTCGCATTCGATTTGCCAATAGCCAGTCTTGAGGTCCATTGACAAAAAGTACTTGGCGTTATGGAGCCGATCAAGTGCGTCGTCTATTCGTGGGAGAGGATACACGTCCTTTCTTGTGATTTTGTTCAAACGGCGATAATCGACGCAGAAACGTAGGGTCCCATCCTTTTTCTTCACTAACACCAAGGGGGATGCCCATGGACTCTTGGACGGCTGGATAATGTCATCCCGCAGCATTTCATCAGCTTGCCTCTTCATGGCCTCACGTTCTCGCGTCGAAACCCTGTACGGACTTTGACGTAGTGGTCTGGCATTTTCTTCGGTTATGATGCGATGTTTCGTGATTGGGGTCTGCCGAATTTTCGAAGACGACAAAAAGCAATCTTCGTATCGCAGGAGCAGGGCCTTGAGCTATTCTTGCTTATCGTTCGGAAGTCTGGGATTGACGTCGAAAGCGATCGGAGGGGCTTTGTTCTTCTGAGCAGGTTCCGCAGAATCGGCGAGGGCGAAAGCACTGGTGGCTTCGACAATTTCTTCGATGTATGTGACCATTGTTCCTTTGTTCACACGTTTGTACTCAATGCTGAAATTCGTGAGCACAACCGTTGCTTTGCCTCCACGCAGCTCTGCAATTTCTCTTGCGACGCAAATATTTCGGGTGACCAACAGATGCTGACTGCCTTCAACGACGCCTTCCAAGTCAGGTGATTTAGGAGCGCCGACTGAAATAATGACGCTTGAGCGAGGCGGAATGGCGACTTGTTCTTCCAGCACATTCAAGGCATGGTGTCCTGACGGCGTGCGTGGCGGTAGTGCTTCTTCTGTGGATAACGTTATCGACTTTGTTTTTAGGTTGATGACAGCACCATGGAGGCATAAGAAGTCCATGCCAAGGATGACATCTCTCGAGCAACGCTGTAGGACTACGAAGTCTGTAGGATAAATACGGCTTGTTAATGGTGACTCTCGCTGTGCAGATTCCTGCGGGCGTTACGAGATGACCTTCCGCTGTGCGGATTTCAGGGCCTTTCCAAGCTGTCCTTTCTTTAACTTCGCGGCGAACAACCCACTGATGACGGAATAGTCGGCTCCAGTATCGACGAGAGCAGTCACACTGTGGCCGTCGATAAGAACGTCGAGGTCGCTAGTTCGCCGTCTCGCATTACAGTTAGGGCGTGGCGTCGGGTCACGGCTGCGTCGGCTTGTTCCGCTGCTTCCATGTTGCGTCGTCCGGCCACTTTCGGTAAGTGAGCTTTTGCGTTCAGAGCTTTGCCTGGTTGGCATTCTGTTCGGAAAGCTCCGTCGCGGCGTAGTCGTCGTTGGAGGATCTTCGGTAGTTCGTCGCACAGCAAGCGCACCTCCATCGGTTGCTGCCAATAGTTTCCCGGATACGGGCTAGGAGACCGGCCCCGCGTTGGGCCAGAGTACTGCCGGGGGTGCGGTGACATGCAGCGGCTGGGCGACGGCGAACGGGAAGGACTTCGTGGTGTCCATTGAGTTCCTGCCAGGTAGTCGGCAATGTCACGTGGTCGATCTCCTGGCTGCGGACGCGGTGCATTGACGGCGAAGCCACGCAGTCCCATCTGTCGGTACTGGCAATGGCGGTATGCGTGCCCGACCTCGCCGCAGTGGTAGCAGAGCGGGCGGTTGTCAGATGCACGCCAAACGTCCGTTTTCCTCGGCGCACTTCACTGGCCCGCTGGGGAACGGTAGGACGTCGGTGCGGGTGGTGGCGGCGGTGGCGTCTGGCGACGGAAATGCGACGGGGCGGCGTTTTGGCGTGGACGGGGAGGAGCGTTGTGGCGCACTGCAGCGGCGTAGCTCATAGTTTCTGGCTCGGGCAGTGGTGTTTGGGGAATTCGAAGCGATTGCCGGACTTTTTCTCGCACAATGTCGGCGATCGAATCCACTTGAGGCTGCGCCGAAGGCAACAGTTTGCGCAGCTCTTCCCGCACGATCGCTCGGATTGTTTCACGCCGGTCGTCGGAGTCACTGGCTTGAGCAGCAGCGCATTCTGGAGTCAGGCGACGATTATACTGTCTGGTGCGCATGTCCAGGTTTTTTTCGATGGTGGTCGCCTCGGATACAGATTCTTGGACGGTGTTCGGTGGATTCCTCATTAGTCCCGCGAAGAGCTCCTGTTTGACCCCTCGCATGAGGAAACGAACTTTCTTCTCCTCGGGCATATCTGGGTCAGCGTTACGGAATAGGCGGGTCATCTCCTCTGTGAAAATTCCAACTTTTTCATTTGGTACCTGAACCCGGGTCTCAAGTAGAGCAGCGGCCCTCTCTTTGCGAGCGACTTTCGCGAACGTTTGCAGATATGTGCCGCAAAAGACATCCCACGTTCGGAGCGCGGACTCCCGATTCTCTAGCCAGGTCCTTGCGGTGTCTTCCAGGTAGAAGTACACACGACGGAGCGTTTCTTCGTTGTCCCAGTGGCTGAGGGCGGCCACACGGTCGTATGTTTCTAGCCAGGTTTTCGGGTCTTCAAACGATGACCCATGAAACGTTGGTGGTTCCCTGGGTTGATGAATGACGATCGCGGGCTGGGACGCTCCGGTTGTCATTGTCGCTGCCGTCGAGGTCATGGCCTTGGTCTTCCGGGCCTTGTCTTGTAGAAGACCGTACTCCGGTGGGAGACCTTGCTGTCGGCGGCTTGTTCGCTGCTCTTGGTTGGCGTCGGTGTCTTCTCCGCGACGTGGGCTGTGTTCACGGCTTGACGGAGGCGTCCGGTACATGGAAGAAACAGCACCTCCACCAGATGTCACGGTGTCGTGACGTGGCCGAAGACAGGAGACTTCGTGTTGGTATTTAACTGTTTATTTGGGCGTACCTGTGCCCGGTAAACGGAAAGTCCAATTACAGCCGCAGTCTTGCACAGATAGCCGTCTCGGACTGATAGTGGCGAACGGAGCGTCGGCCTTCGATCAACAACAACCGACAAGCGGCGAAGCGCGTCGGCATTGATACTCTTGCCGTCGAATGTTCTAGCGTTATCGCTGGCGGTGGCGTAGGTTCCAGAACAGTCTGTACCGTTCGCAAAGTGGGCGTGATCTTATCGAAATGATCCACTACAGTCCGGAACCTTCTCGAAAACTGACGGCGCGGTTTGCGCTGAGAATCGTGTGGTGTTTTGGGACGATAACAAAAACTTGGGAAATGGAACGTGGCAATATTCAGTGACAGATTTTCCTGTTTGAATTTTTTGCTCAAATCATAGCATTGCTTTTTATGTTCCCAAGAGTAAATTCTCTGTGAAACAGCAGTTTTTCTGGCTCTATGGCTCCTATTGGCCCCACTTTCTTGATTCTTGCCAATCGTAAGGATTGTTCTCACTGTTGCCTTGCATCATGCAAGCATGTAGGTCCCGTTTTATTAGATCTGTTTCTTGTGTGTTTAATTTGAAACCACTTTTTAAAACATAATTAAGGTGATGCATCATATTTCAGGCACACTATGATTTCACAACTGCTTTCACACTTCATAATGCAATTGTTCCCATGCTATCTTTACAACCACACAGTATTAAATAAAATAAACAGGTAATTTATTCTTCAATTTCACATGCAAACATGATAGATGAAGCCTGCCTACAGCAGGCTTTTTGTAGCCTGGAAATTTCGGTTTCGGCTTTTGGTTTTGGAAATTCGGGCAAATATCTTTCTCACTTATGAATTCACTGTGTTTAGTGTAACTAGCTACAGACGTAAGAAAATGACGCAATGGTCTCGACCATGTGATTGTGTTCTTGTGTTTCTTTTTTGCCAATGTAGTCACTTTGTGTGAGGAAAGTATGGGGCGGAGCTATAGAGGCCTAATCAGGTGACTCATGATGCTGTTTTTCGTCTTCTGCTCTACGGCGATAGTTTATTTCAAACAAACAAATAAATAAAAACACAGGATGCAGCTATATAAAGAAACCAGATTTATGAAAGGATGAGTGTGTGAAGAACATTTGCTGAATTGTTGTCTGTATTTCTCGTGTTTCTTCTATTGCTGGCTAGAGGTCCAGAGCGAACGGACGCGTATCACATCGCTTCTGTCAATTTCTGGTTCCTGTACCCAGTTATATTCTTTCATGAACCCATCAAGGTTCTCAACGGATCCGAGAAGGTGCACGGACACAACCCGCTACCGTCTTTGAATCTGCCCCATGATATTCGAGAAGTACCCAGTGAAGCCACCTCTGACAACCACGCTGTGGCGCTAAACCTCGCTTTTTTGAGGCGGGCCTCAATCGCGCGCAGCGTTCCTCACTCTCCAACAGCTACGCAGGACACAGAAGATGAAGAGACCATTCACCAGCAAGACAAAAATTTATTTGAAACGAAATATGCGATGGACTGCGAAGTAATCTCTCCTCATCAAGGGCGTGGCACCTCCTTCGACACATCATAAACCCCGGTGAAACTAAAAAGCAAATGCGGCTCACACTCAAAGGCTCGCCCACCAAAATCGACAGAATCAGCAGGCACTGTTAAACCAACTCAAATCAACTTATACCACTGTGGGCCAAGCGACATCATATCCCGACTACATTGGTCCCGATCAAGCTTCCCTTGATTACCCAATGCAGGAGGCCGAAGTCAAGAAGCGCTCTTTAGTCTCAGGAACTCCACCCCTGGAGAGGACCATATCACCAATGTTATGCTCAGGAACCTAGATGGTAGTTATATTTCTGTTCTCACCGACTACTTCAATGAGTGCTGAGAAAAACGGGAGATACCAGCTGAATGGAAGCACGGAGATAATTTTCATCCCTAACTTCAATAAGCCAATTAATGTCAGGAATCTCCGTCCCATATCCCTGACTTCATGCCAGGGAAAATTGTATGAGCATGTTATCTTCATCAGTATCACGCTACATATGTGATTGCACGGATTGTATTCCCATAGCATGGTGGGATTTAGATCGCACCTCTCTGCCCATGACACCCTGTTGCGGATTTCACACACTATCCTCAATGAAATGATACATCATACAAGAGCAGTTCTGGTGATAGACATTGCCAAAGCGTTTGACAGAGTTACGCACAGTAAGATCCTACAGGGAATCCAAGAGCTTCGCTTAGGGCCTAAACTTATAACTACATCCGGGTCTTCCTAAGTGGGCGCACCGCCTCCCTGCATATCGATGATGTACAAATGCCGCCCTTCTACCTTAGTAACATTGGCACCCCCCAAGGGTCGGTTTTATCCCCGCTCCTTTTTAATAAAACCTTGATTCCCTTGGCGAAAGTTCTCAGCCACATCCCACACTTAGGACATACATTGTGCCCTGATGATATAACGGTCTGGAACACTTATGGCTCGGATGGTGATATTGAATTGACGCTTCAGGAGACAGCCACAGCTAGAGTTACACACGCGGCAAGCATCGGGCTTGAATGCTCTCCCACAAAGTCGGCCCTCCTCATACTCCAACCGCAGCGTGTCCCTATTGACCCCATCACAATTTATTTGCAAAACACTCCCATTCCGCAAACATCCACCCTCCGAATACTCGGCCTGTATTTGCAGGACACGGCAAAAAAAACGCTACATTAAGGGCACTAAAGCCGTCCACTTACTCAGTCATCCAGTTTCTAAAAGGGCTCCCGTTTACGAGCAGGCTTGGACTAAGCCGACAGCCTCAAAGTGCTACATGCCTTTGTGCTTAGTCGCATACTCTATGCCTCTCCTTACTTGGCCCTATCCTGCACAAAAAAGATCAACACTCTAATCCGCATGGCCACCAAAGCAGCCCTTAATCTCCCAAGGAACAACAGCACAAACAGACTCCTAAAGATGAGAATGCACAACACAGTGCATGAACTGAGAGATGCACACAGACAATCACAGTACCTTCGTATGGCTGGGTCAGAAACAGGGCGGCATATACTCCATTCCATTGGAATCCGTACACCCGCACATACTACTGGATTAGTCTCGCTCCCTCGCGACATACGCGCCGCACTTGTTGTTGAACCTATCCCCAGGAACGTCCACCCAAAATACCAGCAATTCCGCCGCGTAGTGGGCGCAGCACTTTAGAGGATGTGTGCTGGGTAGCTGCAGCGTGTGTTATAGATCATTCGGTAGCTGTAGCTTATCATCCTGTCACCCCCTCTCCCCACTAATCCAATTCTTCGACCCACCCTGAACCTCGGAGGAAGAATAAGAGGCTGCTATTGCGTTGGCGATAGCCAAAACCAACGCCACTAACATAGTTAGCGATTCAAAAACAGCAATCCTCAACTTTGCCCGTGGCCGCGTTCATCTTCCCGCGTGGCGAATATTAAGGGTGTGTGCCGTAAATCCCGATAAGCTTATAAAACTCGTGTGGGTGCCGGCTCACTCTGGCAATCACGGAAATGAGGCCACCGATAATATAGCCCGATGGCTTATTATCCGGGCAAATGGCGACCCCAGCCGAGATTTTTCGAGAGAGCGAGCACACACGCTCTCTGAACTCACCCAACAAACACGCCTTGCCCGTTCTTTCTACCCCCTCCCGACCCCCGTCGTTTTCACTCGCAACAAATTGTCTGGAGGCGACTTCAGGCGAAAAGTCTTCCTTTTCACGTCGCATCCCCCTTTCGCCCCATTTCTCCAGAGTGCATTCTCAGTGGAGAGTCGCCTGCCACCCTAGACCACATTCTCTTTGGCTACCTTGTCGATCCTCCCCCGCAGAACAGCCCGCCATCAGCACATGGGAGCAACGGGAGGCCCTCCTTGCATTGCAGGACCTGGATGCACAGATTCGCTGTGTGAACCGGGATGCCAGAGCCCTAGCCTTGCGTGGTGTGGACACATACGCGCACTGTGATGGCCGTGCGGTGGCCCAGGGTCCGTAAAGGACCCACACTCATTTGCCCAACAAAGGTTATCCTCCCGCTTTTCTTCCATTGCTTACTCAACTACACTAACTAGCCCCTGCCAGCCATTATTCAAATGAGTACTCAAAGTTGAAAACGTTCTAGTGTCAGCGAGAACTTGGATGTCAGTGATTATGTTCTCCATGTTGCCGCTACGTTCGCTGTTAAACATGGGCTAGATGACTACACATAATTTCGATGCAATGTGACTATTTGATTCTTGATTTCACATTCAAACTATGACGTTAGGGGAATGCGATAATTTGAATATTCTTGCCTCAGTAAAAACATCATGTTAGGACAACGTGGTTATTTGAAATGTTGCTACAACATTAAAAACACTGTATTAAGGCAACGTAATACTATAAACTTCGGTGCAATGTTATATTTTACTGTCTGACGTTGCCTCACATTTGTTGCATTCAAACCACGTTGCCTCATCGTTCTGCGTTACTTGAGAGTGTTCCTCATATGAGCCTACATGCACTCGGTTGTTTAACAAGAAACCCGAGTATAAGTAGCGTTGTCACAACATTAATCGGTGATGACTGTGTTTTGTCATGCCAGTTTTGCGGTACATAATCATTATTATTTCCCGAAAGGCTTATTGCATACTAGACTTATTAAAAACAAGACACACAACATATTAGAAAGTATACATAATAAACTGTATATATAGCCGGTCTGATTATCTGCGTTAATTCTGTGTAACCAGTTCTCATTTTGTATTGACAGCTTAAATTGTGCTGCTTTCCAAATATACTATTGGTGTTACGCCATGGCAAGCGAGCAAATTTATGACGATGTTTTGTATTATAAGCGTAGTTTTATTATTATGTGTCAAAAGTGTAGGCAGGCAGTGGTGCATTTTGTTTTGAGAAATTTACCGTCCTTGTATATGTGCACAGTCAACACACACACACATGCATATATATATATATATATATATATATATATATATATATATATATATATATATATATATATATATATATATGGCACAACGGGAGTGTTGTCACAAGGATAAAGGATAAATATATTAATTTCACAACAGTTTCGGGAGGGGTCCTCCCTTCATTAGGGGATGATTTATACTAACATGAACTTCCAAGCTTCGTTGCTGCCGCGTTCCTCTCGCCTTGGAATATGTTTGCGAGAGTGAGAGAGAACTAAAAAAAGAAAGAAAGAAAGAAAAGAAGAGAAGAAAAAAGACGAAAAGAATAAAAGGGAAAAAAAGAAAAAGGAGAAAGTAAAAAAGAGGAAGAACCACTGTCAACACTGAGAACAAAACCATATGTCCGTGTACGTCCACATCCGGTTTCTAATCCCGTGCTGGTCAGTTCTCCGCGTGTGTCGGACCACCCAAGGTTGTCGCCGCGGTGGCGGGAGGGGTCCGTGACGGCGTGCGTAAGGAAAGCGTTTCCCCTTAATGGGTCGGTCGGCTCTCTTTCATCTTCGTCAGTTTCCCTTCAATGGTCATCAAGTGGTAGGCGAACAGAACCACTTTGTATGTGCATGTGGAAAAAAGAAAAAAAGGAAAAAAAGAGGAAAAAACAAAAAAGGACAGTGTACACGTACGAGTCAATCAGAAAAACAAGCATGGTCTCCAGCTATCAATCTTTGTCACCAATTTCCCCCAGGCTTACTTCTCGGAGGCAGGAGAGTCTTCCGCGGTCCTCGTTGATGCCGGCTACTAATATTTGAAATTTAAAAATAAAATATCCCTCACGCTGTTCACGCTCGCGTCTGTTTGAGAAACCGGAGTGCAAAGGTGTTACGCTGATATTTTCAAAACTGTGGTTTGGCAGGCTCAGATGTCGAGATAAAGGTAGCTTTGGCAGGGAAGTGGCATGGTACCGGTGATTATTGAACCGCAGCCGAAATGGCGTGTCTGTTTGGCCGATATATTCTTGTCCGCAGATGTTGCAATGTAGCATGTATATTACGTTTCTGGAGTCATGATTAGGGCTTTCAGTTATGCAGAATTTGAAATCCAAGAAGTTCGCTTTGGATTCACGTGTTGTGACCATCTGTGGGCATACCTTGCATCGAGCTTTTCCGCAGGGATGGCACCCTGATTGAATTTTGGGGGTGTTTGTTTTTGCTCTGACAAGAATGTCCTTCAGATTTTTATCCCTGCGGTACACCACGTGAGGTGGCTTTGCGAAAATAGAAGTTAGTCGTTAGCTTTGCCTGAATATGTTGAAATGGCGGGAAAGTATGTTGTTGATTTGTGGCGCTGATGAGGAGTAAGTCAGTACAAGGTTCGTTTGGGAAGTCGTTTTAGGTACTTTGTTTGCTCCCTTAATTATATCATTCCTGTTGACGTTGCGAGCACGTAGTATGGCATCGTCAATAATGTCTTCCGGATAATTTTGTTTCAATAAGGAATGCTTTAGTTGTTCTGCGTGTCTGTGCATATTCTTCGGTACCGGTAGGCCTGACAATATGGAATACCCGTTTTTCAATGCTTTGGGTGGCTGCTGTTGAAGTGTAAGTACATTTGATGGTCTGTAGGCATTTTATAAAGGTTTGTTGACAAGCGGTCATTTTTGACCGTGACAGTGACGTCCAAGAAGTTAATGAAGTTTTGGAAATTTTCTGCGTGAATTTAATTGACGGGTGGCACTTGTTAAAATCCTCTATGAAGCGGAAAAACTTCCCTCATCGTGGTTCCATATCATAAAAGTATCGTCTAAGTATCTTCTGTAGTAGAAAGGTTTCAAGGTGCGTCGCTCAATGAATGGGATTTCAAGTGAAGCCATAAAGGTGCTCGCGAAGTTTGGGGCCATTTTCGTGCCCATTGCAGTGCCACTGACCTGAAGGAAATACTTGCCTATGAACTCAAAATGGTTATAATTTAGTACAAGTTCAAGAAGTGGAAACAGTACCTCGCCACTTACACTCGTTGACGAGTCAAATTTTACATATTCAGAAACCATAGCCGCTATTCCGTCATGGTGGGGTATGTTGGTGTACAGTGAGCAGACGTCTATGGTCACCAGAAAACTACCGCCTGGGATGTCGAGACTTGAAGTTTCGCAGATGAAGTGATTTGTGTCCTTTAGGTAATAAGGAAAAGTTGGGGGGGGGGGTGTTTTTTTATTAAGGAATTGATGAATTCTGATATATTTTTTGTTGATGTGCTGTTACTGGATACAATCGAACGTCCCGGATTGCCTGCCTTGTGTATTTTGGGGAGCAAATAGAATCGACCGGGAACAAAATGAGCCGGTAACATTGCTTTCAACATTTTGCCGGTTTTTTTCTCGTCCCGGCGGAGATTGTCTAGGGTCACTTTTATTTCCCTTACAAATTCGGGAGTCGTGTCCGTTGGAAGTTCTTTGTAGAATTTTGTGTCTGATAGTTGTCGTTCCCCTTTCTTTAAGTAGTGCGACGTGTTTTGAATTCCTATGCAGCCCCCTTTATCAGTCGGTTTTATGATAATTTCAGTGTTTTTTCGTAGTTCATCGAGTGCCCTTCGTTCTGACTGATATGTTGTTTCGAGATGGCCGATTTTTTTCATACGCTCTGATGATATCTTTTTGAACTGCTGATATATACATATCGAGGTGTTTTTCCCTCTGCTCACCTGGACACCATCATTTGTCACCACCAATCAATCTATTCTCTTCCATAGAGTCCTCGCGATCATGAAAGTATTCACGGAGGAGGAGATTACGCGCAAAGTAATCGAGGTCTTGGTACAGATCAAAATCATTGAATCTACCGGATGATGGACAAAAGGTTAAGCCTCTTGGCGAAAATTGAAGCTGAGCGGGTGTGAGCGTTGTGCTGGACAGATTGAGGACATTTTTCTCATAAGTTTTTGGCTGCTCTTGGCTATCACGTGGCACGGGAGTGCCAGCGTCATATTCGAGAGTAAGGGTGTTTTGATTAGGATTACACTGTAGTTTTGAGTTCCCATTTTTCTCCTCAAAGTTAGGTTTTGGTGCGGGTGGCCCCTGGCGTTCTTGTACGGCCTCATTCCTATTTTTCTGTAGCAGAGCAGTGAAGCTTCTGCAGTCCCGATTGAATTTTCTATCTTTTACTACTGAAATTTCGTCTCTCTTTTTTAGTTCATATCTTTCCAGTTCTCTTGCCTCATGCTCTCCGAGATTAGATACCAATTTATGCGTGGCCTCCATGACACTCTATTCGGTGGCCTTACGCTCACTATGGTCCGATATGACCCGAGTCAGTTGCAAGGACGCTTCTAGTAATATTTTTTTCCACTTCCCCCTTTGAGCTTCATTTAGTGTAGACATTGAGGGGTTGCAGGCTAGGCGGAGGCCCTTAGGTGCCATATCGAGAGAGAGATATTTGCTTAGTTGTTCCGCGTGTTTTTCGTATTGCACCCATTTTTCAATGATTTTCATAATCGATAGAAATGAATGGCACCTTGCGTGTTTAAGACTGCCCGTACTTTTTGTTTCCCCGTGTCAATTGGAAGCCGCCGCCTTGGTCTTCGCCGCATTTGTCCGCCTGGTGTTGTAAGGCCTCGCTGGTGGGAGTGGCGACGTCGTCACTGCTGAGACCCTGGATGGCTCTTTGTGTTCCTCGGCTCCCTGTTGTTGAGTGGGTTTGGCACTGAAGTTTGCCGTGCAAGCAGTTGCCGCCGATCTCTGACACACTGGTGGGACTCGCTGGCTCACTGGCCTTGCTGGTGGTAGTGGCGACATCGTCACTGCTAGGGCTCTGGACGGCTCTGTGTGTCACTCGGCTCCTTGTTGTTGAGGGGGCTTGGCACTGGAGTTGTCCGTGCAAGCGATTGCCGCCGATCTCCATGCCACCGACGTTCATCGCAGCTGCACCCTTGTGTGCTGTGCCAGCAGCGCGACTCCCTCGAAGCTTGCATGTAAACCGTCAGCAGCCAGGAAGTGGCGCAGCGGGAGTGTTGAGAAACCATGTTCGACGTAATAGACGCCTGCTCCCAACAACCCGTAGTGCTCTCTGCCACTACGGGTTGTTAGGCGAATGGGAAACAAAAATTGTTGGTAATTAGACGCTTTGAGTGAGGCTGCTGATGTTTTTCGCGTCTCGGATGACCACTGGGTTGCGTGATTGTAACTCTTTTGTGGAAAAGTGACGTTTAGTCTGTTTCATATGGTTGAGTATTGTGGTTGATGATGATATGTAGCCACTGAGATAGTTTCTGTGAATTGAATGACTGTACAGTAGTTTGCATCGCACGTTTAAGTGTTCAGCGTGATGTTTAAGTGAGTCGAACAGACTAATAGATCCGGTGTGATGTGAAAATGATTTGTTTGTTGCACCAGACATTTTTTGTTGCGTTGTTTTTGAGATGCCAGCTTGCATCTAAGTGGTAGAACTGCTTTTCGGCGTAGTTTATGTGTTCTGTAGGAATAACTTTGTAGATAAAATTGGGTGCCGTTTGGGAAGTAAGTTCATTATCAACTTTTTTTCTTGGTGCGATCTGATAGACTTAGGTATACCTATACCGCTGGGTCTGTCGCTCTCTTTGAGTGTGTCATGCGGGGCCTGGAGGGCGCATGGAGTGAGTCTCCCGTGTTGGGACAATGACTGTGTGATGTTGTGAGTTTAAAAGACAATATGCCACCGGACTATGCACGGTGCGTGTGCCCTGTGACAAGCTACTGTGAACTGACTGGCGCTGTGGACTTAGCATTCTTAGTGTGTTATTCAGTGTTGTGCATTACGAGAGTGTTTTATTTCGGAGGACCAATTGGGAGCATTAGGTATATATGTTGCGGTGTCTATTTCGCACAAGGACGCGAAAGTTCCCCTGTTGAGATGGAAGTGATAATCGGTTCACGCATGTGCGGCACCGAGAGTAAGTTTATCTTTAGCTATTTTTTGTTTGTTTTTGTATCGCGTTACTGGACATCGAGTATCCAGTAACACTCTTGAGGGGGGAGGAGTTAGTATGAGGCACCAATTACGAGCATGTTGGGGGTAGTGCAATCAATGCGGCTGATGTAGAGCGCGTAGCCAGTTCCCGACCCGTCAACTGCCGAAGCCGATCGGTTCCGCGAAGACGAACGCGGAAGACCGCGAGCATGGGAAAGAAAGGAAGCCTCCTTGGTTCTCACGGTTCGCAAGCAGAGCCGTCAAAGTAATCGCCGTTCGGGACTAGAAGGAGAAGGCTTACTCGGAAAAGCGTCTATACCAAGAGGCAGGTCAGGTGCCACCGTCTGAGTTTAAGCCATTGTTGGCAGGCACGCGTGTCATTGAGAATGTTGCGGGGACGCGACCTTTTGGCTGACCAAGACATAGTGGCTGCAGGGAAACGACCATAATCTCCACCGCTGTTGTTAGGATGTCGGGGCGCCTCGATGTCGCATGCACACCTGGTAAGCGCACGGAGCCCAACGGTGTACCAACCGCTCTTAAGGAGGCTTCTAGAAGCAGCAATTAATGAGAGAACTGACGGGGCTCGAGTGTGAGAACGGCTGCCGACGGAAGTCGGCTGACGGAAGCAGCACGGCCTGGCATGGGAGAGAGTGTCACACGCGCAGAACCTATCTCTTTGCGTCAGAACCTATCGCTTTGCGTGATTTATTTGGTAACGTGGTTTTAACCAATGTAGTACCTGTTATGAACGTGTTTCTACGATTGGTTGAGATTAGGCAAGTCCCAACATGTGATTGGTGTTTTTAAAGACTCTTTGTTCAACCAAGGGTTGAAAAGAGGAAGTTTAAATTTGAAATTAGAGTGGAGGTTCGGGCTTGGTCTCGGGCAGTCGCCTGAGGCTGCAATAAAGCGTCTCTTCACCGGACTACGGCTCTTCCTTCACGCTGCCACCATGCACTCGAGTCATCAAAGGGACCCATTCCAAACCTCAAACGTCTTCCCTCCTTAGCTAGTGTTGGAGCTAGTCGAGGAGGAGGAAATTAACTCAAAGTATGCCCACAGATGGTCACAACACGTGAATACAAAGCGAACTTCTCGGATTTCAAATTCTGCGTAACTGAAAGCCCTAATTGTGACTCCAGTAACGTAATATATATGCTACATTGCAACATCTGCGGACAAGAATATATCGGCCGAACAGACACGCCATTTCGGCTGCGATTCAATAATCGCCGGTACCATGCCACTTCCCTGCCAAAGCTACCTTTATCTCGACATCTGAGCCTGCCAAACCACAGTTTTGAAAATATCAGCGTAACACCTTTGCACTCCGGTTTCTCAAACAGACGCGAGCGCGAACAGCGTGAGGCATATTTTATTTTTAAATTTCAAATATTAGTAGCCGGCATCAACGAGGACCGCGGAAGACTCTCCTGCCTCCGAGAAGTAAGCCAGGAGGAAATTTGTGACAAAGATTGATAGCTGGAGACCATGCTTGTTTTTTATGACTGACTCGTACGTGTACACTGACCTTTCTTGTTTTTTTGTTTTTTTTTCCTTTTTTTTTCACATACATAGAAAGTGGTTCTGTTCGCCTACCACTTGATGACCATTGAAGGGAAACTGACGACGATGAAAGAGCGCCGACAGACCCATTAAGGGGAAACGCTTTCCTTACGCGCGCCGTCACGGACCCATCCCGCCACCGCGGCGACAATCTTGGGTGGCCCGACACACACCGAGAACTGACCAGCACGGGATTAGAACCGGATGTGCACGTACATGGACATTTGGTTTTGTTCTCAGTGTTGACAGTGGTTCTTCCTCTTTTTTACTTTCTTTTTTTTCTTTTTTTTCCTTTGGTTCTTTTCGTCTTTTTTCTTCTCTTCTTTTCTTTTCTTTCTTTCTTTCTTTCTTTTTTAGTTCTCTCTCACTCTCGCAAACATCTTCCAAGGCGAGAGGGACGCGGCAGCCACGAAGTTTGGAAGTTCATGTTAGTATAACTCATCCCCTGATGAAGGGAGGACCCCTCCCGAAACTGTTGGGAAATATATTTATCCTTGTTGACAACGCCCCCGTTGTGCCATAACCTATACCTTCAAGAAAACTAACTGGCCCATTGAGTTATTACTCCCACTATATATATATATATATATATATATATATATATATATATATATATATATATATATATATATATATATATATATATATATACGGAAGCGAAAAACCACGACTAACGAGGAAGCCTAACCAACGAAGGGAGAGTTGAGAGAAGAACCCTTTCTGAATTATTTTCGATCTCTCACAAGGGCTTTTATGTCGCTCAAGTTCAGTAAATTGGCGTGTCATACTTCAACGGCTATGACACCATGTGCTAGACATGAATGATGTGCAAATATGAAGAAATCTGCATGAAGAAAGCGCGACGGAGGAGCCGAAGGGCATAGCAGTTCCTGCACGCGGCGCGCGGCTCTCTCAGTACTATTCGACTGCAGCGCAGCCACTGTGGGCAAGGCGGAAAGGATCAGGCTGCGAGGCTAGGTCATACCACTCAACACTTCTAATACAATCTACTCTAACCCCCCTATTCACAAACGCTCCTCGACTCGACCCTTCACTCGAAACACTCCTTAAGTGGCGTTTTCCCATTCACAAACCGCCCTTCACTTGAAACGCTTCCTTCACTTGAGAAAATCTCGAGCGTTTATTCGACATTGTCAAGGAAGTGATCAAGCTACCTTGAATTGTTCGTCGCATGAAGTTTCTGCGCCAGCATCGCGTCCATGGCGGAGCCCGTCTCGCTTTGACGGCGTTTCTCAATCAACTACGCTGCCACCGCCGTGTTCTTTTGACAATGACGGTGCGCGTTTACTGCGGAGCTGTCTTCGAACGGTTCAGCAACGGCTTCTCTGGCGCCGGGACAGGCGGGCGTAGTGTCAAGAGGACCGGTCATCAGTGCCGTGATTTGTTGCGTTCTGTGCATGAGCCAGTGGATTCTTTGCCTTCGGCTGCGCATCTGCTCGTCGTGCGAGTGCTCCATGACTTACTGCGGATGCCAGTGCTTTGATGAAGCTCGCACACTGCATAAGTTCAAGCGTGGCGCGAAAGCTTGACAAGCAAGCGGCATAGCAAACTTTTGATGAGCTGTATTCACCGTACTTTATAGTGGCTTCCTCTCTGGTGAATCTTTGCTGCCCAAGCCGAAATTCACGACGAACCACGCCTTCGTTAGACGACCATCTGTATAAATGATAAGGTAAGTTCTCCTGTGTTTTTAAAATTTTTTTTCTGCTTCGGTCAGATTACTATTAGCGACAGTTTAGGAAAAGCACAACACAATACAATGGGCGTAATGAGTGTGCTACTACGCGTGAAACATAGCTTCCTTACGCAGTGTCTATGCAACTCACAATACCAATGAACAACCAAGCCCACATTTAGGGAATCAAGCGGACGGTCGTGCTCTGTGAAACCTACTTGTACGCAAAAGTGCGTGGAGTGTCGTATGAAAACGCAAACATATATAATATAAATACAGCAGATACTTAATGAGGTTGTTTTTTTATTTAACCCCCCTCCTACCCCTTCGAAGAAGAATTGCTGGCTATGGCACTGATTCGTACAATTAGATAATGAAATTATATAACCATATGATTGGTCAGCTGGCCAAGTGCCCGAGCCAAACATGTCAAAATAGTCAAAGCTCAATATTTCAACCATGTCTGTTCTTGAACACGAGCCATACTAATGAATGTGTGCACCTCTAGAATTTAAAAAAATGTGGCTTTTGTATCACAGCTATTACGTTTTTCTAATAAAATTTCTTGTCTTTTTTGTGTAAAGACCAGCTGCTGATAGAAGAACACGGAAAAAAGGTCTCCTAAAATCTGCCTTATTATCAATGCATTGCAGAGTTTGCACGACTGTATACAAAAGCACAAAAACTGCAGTGAATGCGTGCAGCTGCACAGCATTAGGCGCGCTATGGTCTCTACTTCCTCTATATATTTATGATGTCCTCCGAGCTTGTACATTATTTTTACAGGTTGCATATGTTTGATTGATGAATACTTTGCAGTCGCAATTTTATGTTTGATTGATTGATTTGAGGTGTTTAACGTCGCAAAACCACTATATTGCCGCGAACCATGCATTCGGTTTGTTTATTTGTGTTTTGTTTTTTAGGCCTGGCTGCGCCGGCCTGTGCTATCACTGTTTTCACAGCGTTTCGAACAAACGCTATCGAACAGCGTTTCGAGCGTTCCGCACAAACAGCGTTTCGAACAAACGCTATCACAGCGTTCTCGATACAATTCGACTATTCGAGAAACCCTCGCGCCGAGGGATGTAAATTCCCGCACAGCCGATGCCGCGGCATTCGATCGCCGACGCTCACTAGCGTGCACCTCGTTTTTCCTACCGCTGCTTCACCGTCTGTGTATTCTTTCAGTTGTTAGGGGAGCACAAGTTCGCTCAAATAAACTTGTTTTCCTTATAGACAACTGCGTCGTCCTTTGCTGCGTGACATCTGGTGGAGGTGCGGGGTACGTGAGCCCTAAGACTTTGCCAAGCCGACAAGCAAGCCCAACACGACAAGCACGCCCAACTCGTGTCAGCCGCCGATAGCAAGGCCTTCAGCCAGAGTTTGGACTGCTCCCGGATAAAAAAAAGGAAAGAAGACGTAAAAACCACGATGATCAACGCAGGCACCATGACCAGCGCTACCAACCCTCCCATCGTTCCGCAACAACCTCGTGAGCCCCCATCATTCCGAGGATCTCCTGGTGAAGACCCGGAAGAGTGGCTGGAGAAGCTGGAGCGCATCCGCATCTTTAACAGGTGGGATGACGAAGAAACGTTTCGTCATGTCTTCTTCTATTTGGAGGATGCAGCTCGAACATGGTTTGAGAACCATGAAGGCTCCCTAACCGACTGTACTGTCTTTAAGAGCGAATTCCTCAAAACATTCGCTACGGTTGCGCGGAAAGAACGAGCCGCCCTTTTGTTGGAGACGCGAATGCAACACCCTAACGAAGGTGTTGTACTGTTCGCTGAGGAGATGAAGATGCTGTTCCGGAGAGCTGACCCCGAAATGGCAGAAGAGAAGAAGGTGCGCTTTCTGATGCGGGGAGTTAAACAAGAGCTCTTCGCTGGACTCATCCGCAACCCCCCTAAGACCATCGCTGAGTTCGTCACCGAGGCTTCGATGATCGAGAGGACCTTGGATATGCGTTAGCGGCAATACGATAGACCACTCAACACCCTTTCGGTGAACCCGCTAAACGCCCCTGGATTGGTGACGGAAGACTTGCGGGAGACCATCCACGCCGTCGTTCGCGAGGAACTGAGGAAATTGCTCCCAGCAACGCCGCAGCACCAAGTCGCCTCCCTCACTGACGTCGTCCGCGAGGAGGTTCACCAAGCACTGGGGAATCCCGCGCTGTCAGAAGCACCTTACGAACCACAAGCGATGACCTACTCCGCTGCTGCTCGTCGACCCCGACCCGTCCCAACCCGTTATCAAGAGTCCCCGCCGTACCACCGCCCAATGTCGCCCACTCGACCCCCTGTAACCCGAAACCAGGCGCCCAGGAAGACCGAGGTGTGGCGAACGCCACATAATCGTCCGCCGTGCTACCACTGCGGAGAGGCCGACCACGTCTACCGCCACTGCCCGCACAAGAGGCTGGGTTTGCGTTGATTCTCCGTCGACGCATCTCGCCCGCGAGCCAGCCAGCGCCCATTTGAGATCGAAGAATGCCTGTCGAACACCAGCCGTGGACCATCCCGTTTCAACCGTTCGCCGTCGCCCTACCCGTACCAATCCCCCAACCGTCGCAGCAATGCTGACTTCGCCCGTGGACGGTCCCCCAGCCCACGAGGGGGAAACTAAAAGCAGCAACTTCTGGAGGTGAAGTTGCACAACGGCGAAAAAATGAAAACCCTCCAACGACGCAAGACCGTGATTCACGACATGCCCTCATACCGACGACCCGACGACACCCTGACGAGACCCCCGAAAACGACGACAGCTACGCTGCGCGACGCCTACCCGAAATGACGAAGCCTGCCGCTGAGAAGACGACGATGACGACGCATAGTGCCCGACCATCAACACGCGCAAGCCACGATACGACGCCCCGACGCACCCGAAATTCGAGGGAAGCGGCATCCGACGTCCAGTTGTCCATCGACGGCCTTGACGTAGTCGCCCTCATCGACACGGGAGCCGACTACTCAGTCATGAGCGGGACATTCGCGTCCAAGCTAAAGAAAGTTACGACCAGATGGGACGGTACGCACATACGCACAGCAGGAGGCCACCTCGTAACCCCAAGTGGAATATGCACATCGCGCGTCACCATAGATGGCACTACGTACCCTGCGGAATTCGTCATTTTGCCTAACTGCTCCCGAGACGCATTTCTCGGAATGAACTTTTTGACGGACAATTGTGCAATAATTGATCTGCAGACCAGGTAGATAACGTTTTCTTCCGATCATTCCACGACGCCGCAGCCGAACTTCGGACACCATGCTGCTGTAAGGATCGCCGACGATCACGTCACCCTGCCAACCCGCGCAAGCTTGATGATCGCCGTCTATTGTGAAGGTGCCGCTCCTGACGTTGACGCTAACGTGGAGACTGACCAAAGGTTGCTTCTGGACCACGGTGTGTCTGTCGCAAGAGGCATTGCGCGGTTTAAGCAACGCAGATCCCACGTTTTGGTCACCAATTTTACCGAGGAGTACCAGCATCTAAACAAGGGCGCTGCAATTGCGTTCCTCGAAGAAACGCAAGAAGCGAGTCAAGTGATCGCGGTCGCCACCTTTGAACGCGCACGCGCAGATGCTTCCAGGCTGCCACATCCTTTCGACGTGAACCCGGCGCTGTCGCAAGATCGGAGCAGATTACTGGAGTTGCTCCGTCGCTACAGCGAGTGTTTTTCCTCGAACTTGAAGTTACGTCAGACACCTTTGGCAAAGCACCGGATAATAACCGAAGATGGAGCCCGACCTACCAGACAGTCACCGTACCGCGTTTCTTCACACGAGCGCGAAGCCGTTCGGACTCAAGTAGATGACATGCTCAGCGACGACATAATACAGCAATCGAAAAGTCCGTGGGCTGCGCCGGTTGTACTCGTGAAGAAAAAAGATGGCACTTTAAGATTCTGCGTTGACTACCGGAGACTAAACAAAATCAGCAAAAGGGACGTGTACCCCCTGCCACGAATCGACGACGCTCTCGACCACCTCTGCCACGCCAAGTACTTCTCATCCATGGATCTGAAGACCGGCTACTGGCAAATTGAAGTGGACGAGAGAGACCGAGAGAAGACTGCATTTAAAACCCCGAACGGTCTATACGAGTTCAAGGTGATGCCGTTTGGGCTGTGCACGGCGCCCGCAACGTTTCAGAGAGTCATGGACACTGTGCTAGCAGGCCTGAAGTGGCACACTTGCCTCGTATACCTCGACGACGTTGTCGTATTCGCCCGGACTTTTGACGAACACCTCACGATGTTGGAATCGGTACTCGAGGCCATTCGTACGTCGGGGTTATCGCTGAAGCCTGAGAAGTGCCGTTTCGCGTACGAGGAACTCAATTTCTTGAGTCACGTCGTGAATGCCGCGGGAGTCCTACCCCTGACCCGGCAAAAACATCAGCCATTGCGAACTTCCCAAGGCCAAAAGATAAGAAGGGTGTGCGAAGGTTTCTCGGACTGTGCGCATACTACCGGCGCTTCGTCGCAAACTTCGCACGCATTGCAGAGCCACTCACGCACCTGACGAAAGAAAGCACCCCTTTCAGCTGGGAAAACGACCAATAAAAGGCATTCTGCGAGCTACAACAATGCCTGCGAAACCCGCCCGTGCTCGCTCAATTCGACGAAAACGCCGAAACGTAATTGCACACGGACGCAAGTGATATCGGTTTGGGTGCCGTCCTCGTCCAAAAGCAAAGCGGTTACGAAAAGGTGATCGCCTATGCAAGCCGTGGTTTGTCAAAAGAGGAGAGAAACTACTCTGCCTCCGAGAAAGAGTGCCTGGCTATCATATGGGCCATTTCAAAATTTCGCCCATACGTCTAAGGTAGACCGTTTAATGTTGTGACACACCATCATGCGCTGTGTTGGCTCGCCAATTTGAAGGACCCCTCTGGCCGTCTTGGACGGTGGAGCTTGCGCCTGCAAGAGTTCGACGTTACAATATTCTACAAATCCGACAGGAAACACTCCGACGCCGACTGCCTGTCCCACGCCCCCGTCGACCCACCACCACAGGACTCCGATGAAGACAGCGCGTTCTTCGGAGTCGTGACAGAGAGCGACCTAGCCGCCCAGCAGCGTGCCGACCCTGACCTCCGCGCCATGATCGACTACCTCGAAGGACGCAACGTCGCCGTGCCTAGGGCGTTCAAGCGCAACTTACCATCGTTCAGCCTCAAAAACTCCATCCTAGTGAAGAACAATTTCAACTCCGGAACGAGAACGAATTATCTACTTGTCATGCCCGCAGACCTTCGTGACGAAATTTCGGAAGCGTGCCACGACGACCCGTCTTCCGGACATCTCGAAACAGCTCGCACGATTACAAAAATCAAGGCGAAATACTTCTGGCCCCGCCTTTGAAAAACACCACCGACGAGACCCGCCGGACTTCTGCAGCCGATCGCCGTCCCAACGAGGCCCTTCCAACAGATCGGAATGGACCTTCTGGGTCCGTTTCCTACATCCCGATCCGCGAACAAATGGATTGTCGTAGTGACAGACTACATGACGCGCTACGCAGAGACCGCCGCTCTTCCGAGGGGTACTGCACAAGAAGTTGCAAAGTTCTTTATGAACCAAGTTTTGCTGCGACATGGAGCCCCTGAGGTCCTAATCACGGACCGCGGAACGACCTTCACTGCGGAGCTCATGCAAGGAATCTTACGCTACAGCAACACGGATCACCGAAGAACGACGGCGTACCACCCTCAAACGAACGGACTAACGGAACGGCTGAATAAGACAATCGCGGATATGCTGTCTATGTACGTCGACGTTGAACATAAGACGTGGGACGAAGTCCTCCCGTACGTCAAGTTTGCGTACAACACGGCTATCCAAGAAACCACGCAGATGACACTGTTCAAGCTCGGCTACGAAAGACAGCCGACTACGATGCTCGACGCCATTCTTCCGCACGTAGAAGACGACGACCTCAACGCCGACGTCCAAGGATACATCCAACGTGCGGAGGAGGCCCGCCAGCTCGCTCGAGTTCGTATAACGGACCAGCAACTGGTGGATGCCGGACGCTACAATCTCCGACGCCGAGATGCCGAGTACCATCCTGGAGATCGTGTGTGGGTTTGGACTCCCTTTCGACAACGTGGACTCAGTGAGAAACTTCTACGACGCTATTTCGGACCCTACCGGATTCTACGACGTGTTTGCGAACTAACGTACGAAGTGACCTCCAATGGTGACTCCCGTACATCACGACGACGCACGCGGCCCCAAGTCGTCCATGTGGTTCACTTAAAACCTTTCTACGGACGATGACGGACTTTTATTTTAATTTGTTTGGACTGTCCCTAATGTTAGCATCGGGTCGACGCACTTCTAGAGGGGGATGTAATGCAGCGAACCATGCATTGGGTTTGTTTATTTGTGTTTTGTTTTTTCGGCCTGGCTGCGCCGGCCTGTGCTATCACTGTTTTCACAGCGTTTCGAACAAACGCTATCACAGCGTTTCGAACAAAGGCTATCGAACAGCGTTTCGAGCGCTCCGAACAAACGCTATCACAGCGTTCTCGATACCATTGATTGATTGATTGATATGTGGGGTTTAACGTCCCAAAACCACTCTATGATTATGAGAGACGCCGTAGTGGAGGGCTCCGGAAATTTAGACCACCTGGGGTTCTTTAACGTGCACCCAAATCTGAGCACACGAGCCTACAACATTTGCGCCTTCATCGGAAATGCAGCTGCCGCAGCCGGGATTCGATCCCGCGACCTGCGGGTCAGCAGCCGAGTACCTTAGCCACTAGACCACCGCGGTGGGGATGCATTTTTATGTTTGCCACGTTGTTCTTCATCAGCACCATGTAATAAAGGTTTATTGACCATTCAAAACGTATGTTTTTTTTTCATTTATCAATATATAATTATCGTCGTGTTTGTCTTTTTATGATGAGACAGGACTGCAAAAACCACTTCTCCGATTCTATAGGAAAGCAGTTCTAGAAAAATTAAACTTGTTTTGTATAAAGCTGCACCACTCCTCTTCCACGGAACTGAGATGGCGGGGTTCTAACGGGTTGACGTGCTAATGATGCAGCAATAGCGGATATTTTAATTACAGGGTTCTGACCAAATGTATCCGCGATGACTGCAATACTCTTGAGCATGTTTCACCGCTTTGTTGCACTGGTCTTCAATAAATCAACAGAGTAAAATACGCTGCTTGTTGATACTTTCTCGAAGGTTGAGAGAACCCACAAGAGCGTTTTTAAAACAGAGCAGCGCCAAAAGTCAGACGCGGCTTCAATTTTATGATTTCCAAAAAAATAAAACGTACCCTATAATTTATGTTGTGCCGGGGCTTTGGAATGCAGCACAGACACCACGACCCTTTTCAACAGGTATTTCCAGTAATTATATTCTGCAAATAAAATCCAAAACATTAGTGCGAAGGTCATTCATGCACTAACGAATGTGCTTCTGAGCACGCAGATGAAGGAGACGGGAAAAAAATTTAAGACGTTGCCGCTGTGTGAACTTGGAGACAGAAGCTCCACAGATTTAAAGGTTACGTCTATGCGGATCTGTCAAATTAGACGCATCCACAAATGCAGGGCAAATAGAAGAACAATGCAAAAACAATATCTGATTCCTTGGAAGTTCAAAATGTTGACATTGACATACACACACAGACACCAGCCCCTGTTAACCGAATATATATGCTGCTAAATTAAGAAATATACTTTATTATGTATTTTTCGCCAATGGCTAAAGAAAGGCACATGACCGCTTTTTTAACTTGCGTAGCAGTCTTATTCGAATGCTCAGCCACGAGTATAACATGCCTAGTTTTTAACGCTACCCTGGTATAACCTCGAATAGCAGTTGCGAGCAATGTCTTCCAAATTTCCTATTATACGCAGAGGAACAAGTATACAAAAGGTCCATGATAAAACAAGCGCAAAAATACACACACTCAGAGAGAACACAGACAAGCGCTTACTAGCAACTGCAAACTTTATTTCGAAGCGAACACTAATAAATACATCACACGCATGTACGTCATTCACGACTTCCCCTGCCATCATCAACAACGTGATATAACAAAATATGCAAGCGCGCCCAATCGGAAACAAATACGTGTCAAGAACTGAGAAAAGAAAATGTGAAAAGAAAAACAAAAAAACAAAAAACAAAAAAAGAAAAAAGCTGAAGAAACAAAAAAAAACAAAAAACGTAACTACATATAAAAACACTGGGTTATGTGGCGTCCAAAAAAAAGCGAATTCCGCATCTGTTAGTAGAACTGACGCTTGGCTGACGCAACTGTCCCTCTTTTTTTTTATTCTGTACGCTTCCATTATTTCTCTCGTCGTCCGCTTGTTGTGCCTGTCAATTATTCGTGTGTCGGAAAATTTTGGTTGGCAGGTGCACTCCTTGCAGTGCATCGCTAAGTGTGAGTAAGGGACCCCTTAAGTGAACTCTCATGTTCACGAAGGCGCACATTTAAGCACCAACCCGACTGACCAACGCATTTCTTTCCACATGTGAAAGGATTTCCGTATACATCTTTTTTGCACTCAACGTACCTCCTGCCATGATTTATGCTACATCTGTTCGATTCTGCAGTTCATTTCTTGTTGACTAACATTTCTACTGCTAAACAAATCTTTGATAATTTGTTTTCAGCTGAAAAAACAACCCGCACGCCATACTTTAATGCGATTTTTTTTAACCTATGTGAAATATTGTGCAGATACGGGATGACCACTGTCCGCTCTCTTTCACCCTCAACTTGTCTCCTCTCATCGCTTGTGCCGATGATTGCATTTTTTACTTCCCGACGATTCTTCTCACATGCCAAAAGGAAACATTCATCCTGGTAACCAGCTCCCCTCAAGCGCCTGATCTGCGTGGAAACACTCATTTATTGAGTGTACGCACGAAATGCAATCATTGACACAAGTGAAGAGAGGATACAAGTTGAGGGTGAAAGATAGTGGACAGTGGTCATCCCGTATCTGCACAATATTCCCTTACTGACACTTAGCGATGCACTGCAAGGAGTGCACTTGCCAACCAAAATTTTCCGAAACAAGAATATTTGACAGGCACAACAAGCGGACGACGAGAGAAATGATGGAAGCGTATAGAATAAGGAAAGGAGGGGACAGTTGCGTCAGCCAAGCGTCAGTTCTACTAACAGATGCGGAATTTGCTTTTTTGGATGCCACATAACCCAGTGTTTTCTCCGGGTTACGTTTTTTTTGTTTTTGTTTGTTTTCTTTTTGTTTTTTTGTTTTTTTTTACATTTTCTTTTCTTGGTTCTTGACACGTGTTTGTTTCCGGTTGTGGGCACGTGCATATTTGGTTATGTCACGTTGTTGATGATGACAGGGGAAGTCGGGAATGACGTACATGCGTGTGATGTATTTATTAGTGTCCGCTTCGAAATAAAATTTCCAGTTGCTAGTTAGCGCTTCTCTGTGTCCTCTCTGAGTGTGCATTTTTGCGCTTGTTTGATCATGAACCTTTAGCAACATGCCCAACTGGCAGTCATCCTAAATACGAAAGGTCCACGTTGAAATTCGCAGTAATTGAGAAAAGTAAACATTCCCCAGGCCCTTGAAATTAGTAACTGTGCACGTACTCCCGTAGCGAGAACGAATTTACGTACGAGTAATCCTTATATATAATGCGGTGGTGAATTCTAAAAGCAAGCCAATATAATGTGATGCATAGTAAGAAATACTCATTTCACCGCGTTATACATTCGGTGGCTACATTTGTGATCAGAAGGCTATCAGTAAAGCGAAAGTAAACAAAGCAACAAACCATCTGTTGCACTTCATGTCATCACTCACGTAGTTTGTTGGTCATCCCGGTGAAAGAAGGCTCTCAAATGCCACACACGCAGACTATACCCCAAGTATAAACTGCAATTAATAGACGCATACGAAACAAAATAAACTAAGCAGGTAGACACGTTCAGCAGCAGACGAAATGCCATCAGCTGTTCGTTCAGCTGCATGGGTTCTACGGTTGCCAGACATGAAGCGGGGTTTCACTAACTCTACCAGCACAAGGCTTAGGAAAACCACACTACCACTCTAAATGCATGTATTTTGCTGTAATGAAAATTTATAAAAAAAGAATAACTAGAAAAAGCGTTCTTTTAATGTACAGAGATAGACAATTCTTAACCAAAATTACGAATACTCTCGTTATCAGGCGCTTTTCTCGGCGCATGCAGTTCACTCAAGTTTAGGGAGCATTTCCAAGGCATCCCTTGGCAGAGAAAGTGTGGAGGAGCGTTCATGAAACGCAGCGGCCCCTTGAGTGGAGGAGCACGCTCCGCTTTGACTTCGTCAAGTCGAGGGGAGCCCTTGAGTGAAGGAGCGTTTGTGAATATAGGCTTTAGTTTCTGGCTAGACTACACGCCCACAGGCAGGAAATCAAGTCAAATTATAGCCGCTTCTAGGCGGCTCCATAGCCATGTTGCAGAGAAATCAGCCCGATTTGAAGTGGCCTTCAGAACAGCCGGCACAAAGATTAGCCGGGATTTTAGGTCAAATTTTTCCTCGCAAGATACGGCCGGCGGTTATGCGTGACTTTCTGTAGGCGGCCCACCCTTGATGCGGTGGCGGAAAAAAAATAGTTTACGCTCTTCAGAGCGGCTTCTCGCCGAGAATGCGGCAGATCTTATGACTACAGGTAATTTGGAAATTATTAGTATTACAATCACCTATATTTGCAAGATTAACTCGCAAAGCACAGCCCTGCAATCGAACTCGGGACTACGTGCACGTGATGATGTTTTCCCCATTGCACCACAGCGCCACCGCATGACATCGCGTCTTTTTTCGAGGATATATATCTACCAAGTGGATTTTCGCAAACAGTCTTCGGAGCATTGAACTGTTTTTGTGCCATGTGCATGCATTTCATCAGTGAATAGTTTGTATGGCTTCATGAATTTGAGACAACCACGGTGAGCGCTTTCGGCTCCAACCTCTTTTCATGGTGCGCCATTTTGCAAGAACAATTAACGTGTGTTTGTGCGTCGTTTTAGTTCTTTCCCGTGAACTGCGGGTGTTACGCTCATCGAAATTCGCCGGCGAAGCTGTGTCCGGCTGTCGATACCTGCGTATGTTTCTCGCACGTGCGTGTGCTGTGAGAAATTTGGCTGATTTGTGTCGGGAGGTACACGCGTGTCAGTGACAGCAGCCTCAGCTGTTTGAAGACAATGCGCTTTCGCACGTAAACGTTTCCAAGGTATTTTAGCGTGCCTATTCTAACATTTGCATTTCGTACGCGTGAACTGCCGGGAGCTGCACGCTGGAGAGCAGCCCTTTTTTAGCATTTCAACGATTACGAATTTCTGCAATTAGAACATATGCGCAATATTTCACTATATAGAATGCTTTTTATTCATTTTCAGTCTTTAACTGATCTTATTTACAGGAAGTGGCTACTTTTATTTTTATTCAGCATCACATCGTTGTACAAGTGAGTGCCAAAACACGCGCCAGGGTCCAGTATGACGTACACAAATAAGCGACGGAAAGGTCGGTCTCCCTCCTATAAATAAGGCCTCTGCACATCTCTTTTGCGAACGTCGGCGTGCAGTTTGGGTCAAGAAATGGTGCATAACGAACCTCAAAAAGTTTCCTCTTACTGCTAGCAGTTGCTCTTTAGAAAACGGAGATTTTTATAGCTGGTATATTATCTCCACAGCAGTACACTGGTTGTCTTGGTCGTGCTTCACTGTTACGAATTCTTGCTGGAATATGAGAACGGTACCTAATATTCAAAACAGTGAACAAATGTTGGTGACATACGCTCTCCTGCTGACTTTGATTGATTGAATGATATGTGGGGTTTAACGTCCAAAAACCACCTTATGATTATTAGAGACGCTGTAGTGGAGGGCTCCGGAAATTTCGACCACCTGGGGTTCTTTCACGTGCACCCAAATGTGAGCACACGGGCCTAGAACATTTCCACCTTCATCGGAAATGCAGCCGCTGCAGCCGGGATTCGTACCCGCGACCGGGTCAGCAGCCGAGTACCTTAGCCACTAGACTACCACAGCGGGATGGCGTTTCTTTTTTTCCACGCTCACGCTTGTGGCTGAACGGTTGTGCGTAAGTTGATACCGGCTCCAGGCGCCAGGCTGGCGCAACGGAGACGGCGGCTCTCCCCTTTTTTTCTTTTTTCCTTCTTTCCTCTGCTCTTACCGGCTGTATGCGTGACTTCCGCACTGCGTGGATGTCACGGATATTTTTTATTGCTTGGCTCCCTATAAACAGGATTTTGGTCAGTACGCAGGAGCGCACCGCCTATGTGATATTTGTTATCTGGCAACGTGACTTTGAGTGTACGGTTGAAATGGGGTAGTTGTTTGTATGGCGAACTGTGGAAGTCGTAACGAGTTCGCTGTACATCACTACATGGTTAAGCCCGTCTCCAATTAAAGAGAGATGACCGAAGACTGTCAGTACTGATGATGCGGCACAGGAAGGCGAGTCTAAACCTGCCGCCTTCACCCGCGTCGGCAACATGAACTGCTGCGTGTAAGATACATGTCAGTGCTTCATTTCACTGTAGTAAACTTGTACAAATGATACGTTGAGTCATAAATAACAAATCTTATAAGCAAAAGGAGTGTCGGCATTCGCTTTTGAGGCACCAATACATTTCGACGTGATCCGGTGGGAGCACGTGCGGTGGTTTTGGTACGTCACGCCAGGTTGGCTACGCCGCACCAGACGTATGTCTATCCACGAAGAGTTCAACGCCGCGCAGCTGCCGCAGCTGGAGTGGCACATGCGCAGCTCCGCACCAATGGTCGTGGAACATCAAAATGAATCTTTTCACGTCTGAGTCGGAGGGCACTACCGCTGACCGAACTATGTTGTTCAACTATGGCACGGACGCTGAGACAATACGCAAGTCGAAACATTAATCTTGCGTTGTTGGTGCGTTGTCTGCGTCGCGAGAGGAACAGGCCTCTCTCTACCTAAGTTATATGTACGACAAGCGTGCGGAGTGTGGAGATTACCGCCACCTTCTGCAGGAGCTGCGGCACAGTGATCCTGAATATTATTTCAAGTAGTTCGGGCGACTTTCAACGTTGTTTCCTCTTGAATGATGTAGCTGCAGCTCGGTTAAATATGGTATACTAAATTCTCACGCATTTGCCGCACGCAGAATGACAAAGATATTGTTCGACAAGCTCCTGAGCCTTGTTTATTGCCGGTGTATTCATCCTCCAACTCACAGAAGACCCATCTCACCGTCTGAGAGGCGGTGACATTAAGGTTTTTGTTAAATATATGCTGACCACATTCCCTAGAAGTTAGCCAATGCAGCCGTGAGCCAAACTACATACATGCGTATTGGAGCTAAATAAAATAACGTTTGTTTGCTAATATGGCGCAAGAACTTGTACGCATAAATATTTTTTCGTGTTCCTTGCTTTTCGTAATTCCGAAAATACGGAACCCACGTATCTAACACCATGAACTTTCCCATCCATGAGAATAAAGATAATGTGTTTTCTATTTTTTTTGATCCCTTAAAATTCCGAAAATTTTCGCTGCGTATAATAGCGCTTGCTTCGTCTGCGTATATTGAGACACCGACGAACTATTCTTGCTACGGGCCTATGGTTCATGTGAAACACTACGCAAGGCGGGTATAATTAGGCTGAAGCACCTTGATTTAGTGTAAACATGGATGTCAATCTTTGAACCATATCTTTACGGACTTTATGTTAGCCACTTTCCAGATTTCTGGCCACAGCAGGGATTATGGAGGACAATGCTTTGAGCTATCGAATGTATGCATCAACTGTAGCTATATCATACTGAAGGAGACATTACCAGTGATCTGGGACTGCTTGAGGCCCCTGGTACTCGAACGCCCAAGCACAAGGAGGTGGCGCGACATACCTAAGGAATATCATGACTAATTGGTTTTTCCAAACGCACCAGGGAGCATTGATGGCGAGCATTTCGCGATCAAATGTCCTAACAAGAGTGGCTCAGACTTCAACAAATACAAAGGTTTCTATTCACTAATTATGCTGGCTATACATAGTGTGCACGTGCGTCACGCAGCGCCCCTTCGTCACTTCCGAAATGCGCCGCCGACATGCCTGGGTACCGACTCCGTCACCTACCGCTGCCGTGTTGTCTCCTCGTGCTTGCGCCCATTTAGTTTTGCCTCACGATGCAAGTTTGAGGGCTGCTAGTGAGGCAAGTTGATTTAGTAGTCCCCGAAGAGGGAGCAGAGCTTCGGGGTGTTTCTTCGCCGAAAGTTATTACCTGAAATTGAGAACGCACATTGCAATTTTCCGAAAAATACCGGCGTGTTTGACTGGCACGGATTAACAAAAAAAAACTACTTGAAGAAACGCGGTGATATTTCCGTCTCCAGGTGTCACTTCATTCCGGGTAAGTGCTATAGTCAAGCACTTACCTGCAAACAGAGACAGCTTACGAAGATACTGATGTACATACAAACTTGCCTGCGACCAATGCGCGCACAATCAGCGTGTCAGGGGGCGGTCAAAATCATGATGGCGATTGCGGAAATGCGGGTATTGCATTGAAACAAACTGTAAAAAATGGATGCGAAACAATAATAATTCACTTTGAAGTATAGCCGATCTGTTCGAGTAGGGGGGGTCAGTATTTTGAAAAGTTCGTCAATAAAATCCCTAACACGGCCTCCATCATTTTCATTGACTCTACTGTACATTAGTGTACAAAAAAGTAAAATACAAGGTGAAAAGCTGTCAAACATACGCGAAAGAAAAGTGATGACCGGCATTACTGCGGCAGGCCCAAGGGATGTCTCTATCTGCCTCGCATAATAATTTTCTTGGCTGTTTCCACGAATTCCAATCAAATAGGCTACACATCAGCACTGTTTAAAACACTTAGGGGGGGGGACGGGGACGGGGACGGGGGGACGTTGCAACTTTGGTGGCGTGGGCCACAGCAATATATTATTAGTATTATTATATCTCTTGTAAACTTGCCTAGCTCTGCGCGACTCGTTTTTGATGGGAGCTGCTGCGCTTCACTCATCCACTCCTAAAATTACGGCTCAAGAGACTTTGGGCTTTCACTTGTTCTTGGGCCACGCGATTTGTGGTGTTTGTAGTGAAAGCGAGATAATGGGTCCTCGTAGGTCGTGGCGAGCAGCCGGTGTACGCGGTGGCTGGTATACGTGTCACACATCTTGATTTTCTGGTCTTGTATCGAGTGAACAAACGAGGCTTTCCTGATCTGATCAGCTCGTTAAAGTACGACAACAAAAAAAACACATTGCCTCCCTTTCCACATCATACACAGCAACAGATGACGAGCCCCCAACAAACCACGCTAGAGCACGCGAACTGCCGTAGGTACCCAAGCATGGCGGGAGAGGGTGACAACGGCGAAAGTGACATCACATGACCACATTGTATAGCAGACGCCAATTATAGATTTCTAATGGTGTACATCGGAGCCAAAGGCCGATATTCAGACGCATATGTTTTTTCAAAGGAAAACTTCAGGAAGTTTTCAAAAGTGTGCTTTGGGGCTGCCTTGAAATATTTTGAAGTAGCCCTTTTGGTTAGCGATCCAGCCTTCCGTTTGCGGACTTACTTGATGCGGACTTACCATGGGAAGGCGTTAGATGATAGAAAATAAAGTATTTAATTACCGCTTGTCGAGGGCAAGCACGTGCACTGAAAATGCTTTCGGCGTTCTTGTCTCCAGAGGGCGTGTGTTGCTTGAAACGGTGGGAGGCAGGCCGGAGCTCCTCAACCACATGATTCAGGCTCCCGTATATTTGCACAATTTTTGTATGGAAATGCTTTCTACTGCCCTGATGAGAAGGGCGACACGCAGCGTGGCGAGACGGTGCATGAAAGAGAATGCGCCACGCTGTCACCAGAATGGGCACAAAGACGGCGCCTTCAAACAACCACCCCACCGCAGCTGCCATGTCAAAAAGGGACGAAATAGCAGACTATTTTATGTCTGCAGAAGGCTCACTGTGTGGCAGCTGAACGTTGTGGGGCGATGCTAAAATTATTTCTAAACATGCATGCATAGTATGTAATCCTAATATTTTTTTTCTTCTTACTAGAATACAGCAAATTCGAGTGCCGTCTATGTAATTTCTAAAAGTTAATTCGAGCGCAAAAACACGACACGATCACTAACACGGGGGTCGTGTACTCCATGCCCTTATCCTGTGGAAAAGTGAATATTGGCCAAACCGAACGGTGTAATAATGACCGATTAAGGGAACACGCCCAAAAATTTACAAAACGAGATGACAAGTATGCGCACCTGGTTGCGCATGCCATCTGGTGTGGTTGTGACGCGTGATTTTCTGAGACGAAGATTCTAGGCAGAAGCGCAAGTAAAACTGCACGTGAAGTGTTAGAGGTCTTCTTCGTTGAAAAAAATAAAGATCACTGTGTAAGCGCCCTTTCGATATCGTTGTTACCAAGCGAATTTCAGTTTATCGCTCTGAGGCTATGACATTGATTAACTGTACGTATTGATAACGTACACTGCTGGCCTTCTAAGGTGTGTGTGCACACAATGTGCCCTAGATATATTCAAGCCTTCGAGCTATGAATAAATCAGTTGGAAGTGAGCGCTATGTGTGTTTGATGCATGGGAGTGTGCGTGTGTGAGAGATCGTGTCGTGTTTTCACACTCGAGTTAACTTTTAGAATTGCTCTACCAACTAGCCCAACAACAAGTTCTTTTACAATACCGTCTATGTAACACTATGTTATGTGTAATTTTAGAGTACTTTGCCGCAATTTTTCTTATGTTCAGCAACAATCGGAGCTTTTGTAGCTAATCCATGAATGCATGTTAGTGCGTTTAAAACTATGTTGATATTCCGTGGGTTTTATACACATGCCGTCCACCACTTCCTAAGTTACCAAGAATTGTATTTTTCATTCTTTTTTTGAGCAGTCGGATTGTTTCTTTGTTCAGTTCTATGTGTAACTGCTTTGAAACGCATTACTATAAGCATTTTAGGCTCACTTGTGTTTTTCTCTGACGTTCCTCTTACTAAACTACCTTGAAATAAACAAATATTTACATACTTTTCGTTTTTCAACCAGTCCAATGTGATTTCAGATATGTAACGCTGATAGGTTAATCTCAAGCCCTCCTTAACTAGGATTTGTTATCAATGTGTGCTAGTAAGCGCAAATCGATGACCACCACGCTGTCATTTTGTAATATATAAGCTAAAAGCATCCTGTGGCCTATTTTTGAATCACGGCGCATTTACGTGTCATTGTATATAAGGTGTACAACATTGCAGGGGTCTCTACCACATTGCTTAGAAACTTTTACTACATGCATAAACAAAGAGCCATTACATAGAAAAAAGTAGAATATATGATATCTTTATTTATTTATTTACAGATACTGCAGGCCCTACCCGGGCCCATGCAGGAGTAGGATACAAACAATACATTCAAGCAATAACTAGTAATACACTGGAGTACAGGGCATAAATGAAAGAATACATAACTATCAAGTACAGAAAAGTCAAATATATTTTCTCAATGTTTAACAGAACTGCGTTCAACTAAGAATATTTTCAACATTTGTAGCCGGATGATTTGCACTCAAATGACACTATTTTCAGCATACATCACTTATATGGTGAAATTAATCTTTTCTATCTGTTGAGTGAATGAAGCCGTCGAGGCAGCATTCATGCGTTCCAATGAAAATTGCGCGAGGAAAGAGAGCGAACTTGTGGGCATTAATGTGGCTGGTGGCTGCCTAAACGTTTTGTTGTGATTTGTCCAAGCTGAAAGTTTAGGAAGGCTGCTGAAGGTATCGTTCCCGTGATAATTTAAAGTCCCCGTGATCAAGTTGGTAGACGAATTTTAATCTGGATATTATCCTGCGCTGTTTTAGTATTTGTAGGTTTGCCCTATTACGTAGATTAGCTTCGAAGAGCACAAAAAAGCAAGGGAATTTACACTTACGTATGTATTGATAGCACGACATGTTTGTGTGCAACACCAAAATGAAAATGTGTCAAGTGAAACAAAAATAGAGATATTCTGGCAAAAAAAGCTCCATCGCTAATGAACCGTTACTATTCATTTCAAGTACCACGTCTACTTTTTCTTTAGTGGAATACCGAACCCCAGAAGAAGCCATTTAGCTCGAAAGGACTTCACGTGGATTTCCTTGGCAGAAATTCAATGCAGAGAATTCGTGCTACCGAAGGCACTCTACTACAGAACGGTCAAGCTAACGCGTTCACAAGATTATGTCTCCCTGAAGTCACAAAAAAACGTCGCGAAAAGTGGTCTCCTGTTATCACGTTTATCAGGATCATGCGTGAGGCTCATGGCGCACCACGCTGTCACATTTGGACTTTACTGGCCGAGAGGGCAAGAGTACTTGTTATCATGTATGCCTACGCTTCCACCCTCTTCGCGCACTAAACACCACACGCAACAAATGCGTCACTTTAGGAAGGAGCTTTGCGTGGACCCTCACCCTTTTACATGCGTAATCATGCGAAAGACAATTAAGTTTTGAAGCCGGATATCTCAGAGTAAAGGCATGCAAGAAAAAATCTTCTCACTAGAACTGTGTAGAAACACCACTGCCTACACTTTTTTCAAAAACAAAACATGCCAAATTACCAAAGCCAGTAGAAAATTAATTATTATTTTAAATACTTGGGCTGCTGAGAGCGGTGGACTATCATTTACCATTTTGTCCCGCTGACTACTTAACTTGATTTGCACTAGTGGTTATCACGTGTCTACAAGCGCCTAATTTAAAAAAAATCATAATGCTTCACTTTCTACACCTGGTACAATCGGTAAAGCGAAGGATGTGAGCATATCCCACAGCACGACTTGTGCGGCTCCAGCGAAATTCTGCCATTACGTACTTTCAAAGAACCTACCAGAACCTTTGGAGTCTTCCCCGTTAGCTGAAAATAAATTTTAGCCACAGCTGGTCACTCAGACAATGAACAACACAAATGCCTGTTGCGCTGAACTGGATGAGAGCCCCAGCATTCACCGGTCACCGGTGCCTGCTATAGTTGGCGCAACATTGAAACCACATAACGCACTTTGAGACATTCCTACCAAGGTAATAAACCTTCGCGATTACTTTAAAAGAAATATCAGTCGTTCTCATCATTGCGTTTTTTAATCAATTCAGTTTTTGCTCGTATAGCAGCTGCATGCGCGACGTTCACTTTCGCACTTCGTTGTGCTGCCACAAGGAGCCTGTTGCGGCAGTAGCGCCACGTGGAGCGGAAGTAAGTTTCGCGCCACTTTCAGTGTATGGAGGAGGCGGAAAGTGGAGCAACTGAACAGGTTTTATAAACGTTGGTCAGTATCGCCCTTCGCAGCTAGCAAGAGGTATGCGATTAGTCAGTTTGCTACCACACTGCTATACTCGGACAACTAGGCAAAATGCTGCTACGCGGACAGCTCAGACTACGATTATGTTTTTATATGTTGGTATTCAGCAGTGATTGAATTGAAGGGCACCAATTAAATATTGTCTAGATCATCCTACGAGTGATTGTTGCATTCATAGATCGATGATTCTGGATATTGATCGAAAATAACACCCGAGCCGTATGCGCTGAACAACTCCTGAGGTTTTATACGAGCTAACGTAGTTAGTTTACTTTTCATGTCTCTCCTTCCATATTATGTTTTCGGAATCAGGTCGATGCTTTTTCATTGGTGGGTGTCGCCAAGCGCACTTCGTTGTTGATTTATATGATGGCCTTTCAGCCACGAAATCTCGTATCATCAGTCAGCGTAAGGAGCACAGTAATGGCAGTTCTCTTTTTTTAGACTGCTTTGAAAAGGTCATACACACGACGCGAATAGTCAATTTTACTCAAGAAAGAACGTGAGTGGCAGCGTTATAATGTTCTAATTTTATGTTACTGATAAGAAGAATAAGCTGCGCTTCATCGGAGGTCAGATTAGCGATGGCTGACGACTGGGATCACCACTGTCAGTGGTGATCCCAGCTCACGGAAATGTTTGCGACATAACGCTTTCTCACCTTGGCCGAAGCTCGAGCAATAAAGAGTTTGTCTCTAACACTTCAACAACCCAACTACAGTGTCTAGCAATATACTGACACTGTATCCCAAAGGTTGCCTCTGTCGACATCTCGACCACGTGACACTATAATAATATGTAAACATATCGGGGGCGCTTTTGTTAAACCCCAAATAGCCTCCTACTCCCCCCTTTCTGCATAGGATGTTAATACTGCTGAATTCAATGTTTGGTTTTCCCTTAATTTTCTGCACAGTTCTCAGCGATACGTACATGGAAATAGTCGAAAAGTGGAAAGACCTGGACGTTCCAACTATTGCTCTGCACCATCACTTATTTTTAAGCATCTCCGTGTGTCAAATGCGACGTTGTTCCGAGACAGCCGCGAGCTCAAGACGTGACCACGCGTAGGCGGTTTTGCAAAGATGCGCATCCCTGTCCGGTGACCACGCTAAGCGGCGAAACGTCGCTCAAAATTCCTGTTTTGCTTCACCCCATTGTTCGCGCTTGCATGGCCAGCCTAGGCGGAGCGAGCGTGCACAAAGCGGCTTGCGACACAGGAACGCCGCATGATGACGCTTTGGTCTCGGCGGCGACGTGCAGCAACGCTGCGGACAAAGCTGTCGTTCAGATTTCGCATTCGAGCACAAAGAACCTTGCACATACTGTGAGCATTTTCCCGTCATGCGTAATCCTCTGCCTTCGTTTTCTTTTTATGGTGTGTGCTCTGGCAAACCTTACACGTAAGATACGCTTATTTACCAAAAACGAAACGCCGAAATGAACGTCAAGCCTGTGTTTACGTTACTGTGCTCAACGTATCTTCTTTAATTTCACTAATGCCGACTTGTCACGGGCCAAATTATCAAACTAGCCTAAAGTAAGACGTCACGAAAATGACAAAAAAGGTTTTGTTTAAACAGAGAGGTAAATTATCCACTTTTGAGCTGAAATTCTATGAATTGTTGCCCAAATCCTGATTCTGATATCGATGGGCTAAATTCTTATTGCTTTCATGATTATAACAGGCCACCGCACG